>JABFPM010001669.1:0-19213 GCA_022817325.1 Idris sp. 1 HC-2018
CACGATTTTTTCAGATTTTTTATCAGCTTACTTTTTGAGAAAATTCGAATTCAAGTTTTCAATTTTTCTATATTGACGCATAGGTTAGAATAGCGCCAAGATATAAAATATTACTGACGAAAAACGAGTGCACTCTTTCTATATAGCGGCGCTACTCTAATCTATGCATCAGTATAGCTAAAACTGGATTTACAATAGGGATTTATAAAAATAGTGAACGGATTAAAAATCTGAAAAAAATCTTGCATTATTGTTTTACTGTAAGGAACCTATTTTTGTCATTTTAGCTTATTTGTAAGAAAAGCGGTTTTCTCGGAGACATATCTTAAAAATAATGCAAACCGCTAAAACTTATATATTTGCACTGTTACATTTTTAATGAAGAAGCATGAATTTTTTTTAATGTAGATTATTACAATAATTCATAAAATTCATTTCTTTATTTTTTTTACTGGATTGATGGAAATATATCAAACCTGTCCATCTACACACATTGTTATATTTTATAGAATGATATCCCTAGTAAAATAATTTGTAAATATGTATTAATAATAATTTTATAGAAATAAAAAACTTTTGAGACAAATTTACAGCGAGAATAGTTGTAATGAAGTAGTTTTAATCTAATTTTTTATATTTATTTTTTTTATAACAGAGACTTGAGTTGTACAGAAAGTTTTACTTTAAGAATTAAGATTCACTTTTTTTAAATTTTGTTCAAACATTTTTTAATTTTAACTTTATAGACTCTAATTTCTCGATAATATACTATAAGTATACCTTTTTGAAAGAATAAATTAACTTAAACAAATGTAAATTTTTACAAAAGAAAACCAAAAAAAATTGGGAAAGAAAAATTCATGCTTTTCACTAAATACAAAGGCACTTTATAAAAATCCTTTTACATACTAGTACCAAAAAAATTGGTTATTAAGAATTTTCTATGAAAATTGTGATCTAATCACGTGTGTTCTCTAGTGCAGTTTTTTAAGTATAATAGCACTGTGTCTGTGAAAGCAAGATTGAAAAAGTGAAATGAACGATTGACCAAATTTTAAGACAAGATTCAGACTTAGAAACGTTTTGTGACACTATAAAGTGCCTGTCTTGTGATGTTTAGACACACATTAAATCAATGCTAGATCCCTAACAAAATAAAACAAAACAAAACATAGAACACAAAAAATGAATTGAACTAAGTAATTTTACTTGAATAAATAAGGCAACATGTCTGGAATTAAATGATGTTTATATGAACAAAAAAAAATTCGAAAACTCATCCAAAAGTCTTTTTAATGAACTGCAATTTAAATGAAGGGTGGTGGTACTATGAATAACATATTGTAATAACAAAACAAAACAAAACAAAGCACACTTTTGCAAAAGTATCAAATACTGAAAATGACATATACATGATGCGTTTATTACGAGGACATTTTTTTTTTGTTGGTAAGACTTTTTCTTATCGTTTTATATAGCGTTTTTGTCATATATCGAAAGGAAATATAAACAGTGTCAGAGTATAACAAATGAAGAAAAAAAATTAAGGATATAGCTTATATAAATATATATATAAATATATATTAATTTCGTAAAGATGAAAAACAATACGAAAAGTGAGTCGCAGTTAAATCTCTATATAGAACTTGAACAGATGAATGTATGTATAATTTTTTCATGCAAATCTTGTATTAATCTTATTAACAAAAGTTATTAAAGACGACGCGTAGAAAATAGCAAACTAGACAGAGGGAAACTATATTTGATTTGTAAGAACAATAACTTTTGTAAATAAGATCAACGATCATCACAGTGTATAAAAAAATGATGTTACGAATGAACGAAGAAAATGTTGCGATTTCTATCCTGAAGATAGGGGATATAACTGCGACTGACTTGTACGATGACAAAAACATATTTAAAGAATTTTGTAATTCTTAGTATTGTCATTAAAGAAGCCTGATTAGTTTTCTATGATTAAACATAAATGATGTCTTATATTTAACGACTGATGTGGCTCAGTTTGATATGAAGCTCGTGGCTTTACCTTGATTCTAAGCAACCGTTTAAGGGTTTATCATAAAAAAGCAAGGTATTTTAAAGACGATAAAAAAAGAAGAGGCGTTTGCTCCGAATCGAATGTAAATAACGAGGCAGAGAGTTAGCGTATATGTGAACAAAAATGAATCACTGTGTACGTATAGTATTAGTATGGGTATAAATTATATTAAAGACATATGTTCGACGGATTCAGGATGCTAAAAAAATGTATCGAAAGATGTGTACGTGTGAATGCGAATGAAATGAGAGAATACATGAGAAACAAGACAAGTATCGGAAGAGGTTCTGCATTTTCACAAATATCCTTTGTCTCTTATCATTACTTTTTTCCGTGTATCTTTTTTGAAAGAACAATTTCGGCTAAAGCTCTGAAAAAGCTGTACTTTTTCTGCTACGAATAACTAATTTTACAAATAATAATTTGTATATATATATTTGATTATTATTATTGCTTCGAATTAGTCTAATTTATACACACAAAAAAGGAATTTTTCAATTTTAGACATTTTGTTCTAAAATGATTTTAAGAACATTTTTTCTGAAATTTAGAAGTCTCATTTTTACGTGTAAAGTTGTAAAATTTTAAAAATAATCAAGTGTTACGTAATACACTTTTGATTTTTATACGTAGACGGATGTCTGTAATACAAAGGGTGTATATGACTGAGAATTTTTATGTATTGCAAGCAAAAAGGTATATAACTTCTTAAAATTATAACAAATTTTTTAATTGTATTAATGCGATGCAATATATAAAAGGTTTTCATTCATGTACAAATTTTTTATCTTAATTTTTGTCTACGTATATCATCAAACTTTTTGTTATGGTAATTATTAATATTGCTTTTTATACATATATGTTATAAATTATAAGCAGCTACTATTAAGCTTTATAAAATTAATCGAGGTGCGTATATGCAATATATTAAGTGGCGAATTATTTTATTTCGTGAGCTTAAGTTATGTATAAAAAAAATTCAAATTATTTTATATATAATTTGAATAAAATCAAAAAGATGTAATTGTATTGAAATTTATAGTACTTGTTATAAGCATACTGTAACAAGAATTTATTATTATTAACAAATGAAAATATATACAATTAATTATTCAAATATACATATAATTGAAGTATTTGAGTAAAATAAGTAAGAAAAATGCGTGGCAATTGTTAAAAATGCAATCACACCTCGATAATTCAACGTGCATTTATGTAATAAACGCTTAAAATGTTTGTGTTTCCTTATTTCGCTTTATTATATTTTTTTTTCCTTTTTTTTCAGAAATATAAGATAAGTTCCTACTGCAATTTGATCGCGAACATGAGCATGTGAATATTATTATTGATGTTTTTGAAAATGCTTTGTGATCTCAAGACAAACAATTAGGCCTAGAAAACACAAACGACGAAATCATACGTCGAATCTTCACGTTTTTTGTTATATCATTTACTTCATCATTTTTTTAATAAGAGAAAAATATGAATACCTTTAAGTTCTGGTATACTAAACAGGATTATGTTATGTCAGTTTTAAATAAAAAAGTGACTTTGATAGATTATTGTATAGTAATAATAATAATGATACGTATTTTATTTATATATTATAAATTCAAATTAAAAACAAAAAATTAGTAACATTGAACGACCTAAAAACTGATATAGCATAAAAGTGTTTAATTCATATAAACATCTCAGAAGGGACACACTGTTCGAAACAGATGAAATTATTGTAAAGAGTATGCCTAGATTTTTGCGTATATACATTGTACTGTAACCTCTCAGTTTGTTTTAAAACGTTATAATATAAGGAAACATTTTATAACAATGGTTAACAGTGTTATACTTTTTACCTGTAAACGATCCACATCTGATTTCTTTTTATAATAAATACAGAGCAAAAAAGTTTTACTTATTTTTATTTATTGAAGTTTGTCTTCTTTTAAAAATTATATGCACAGCTGTTTTATATTTGATCAACTGTTCTCAATCTTCAAAGATAGATTTACTTTAATCATCAATCTATCTGTCCAATCATTTATTTTAATGGTGCAATAAATTGGACTAATGTTCACTTCAAGTGTTACGCCTCAAATGTGAAATAAACTAATTTATAAAATGATCAAAAAAAGTGACCATTGATACAGTAAAATAGTTCATTTGTTCATGCTTTGATCAAGTAAATTAGTTTTCATTAAAATGTATTCTATATATTTAAGATCCATTATTTTTTATATGAATTTATTATATATATACCAAGATTTTGTTTTGATAATTTATTTTTTACTTTTACTATGGCAATTCAAATTACATTCTTTGTTCTAACGAGAAATAAAAATTTATGTTTATATTATAAGATATGACAATAAAGAAAAACATATAATTAAAATAAACATGAAAATTTATTTAAAAGTTAAGAAGAAATAGGTAAATATATACAAATGAAAAACAATTATAGTTTGTAATTATATTATTCATTTTTTATATTAACTTACAGTTATTTACATTATGGCATTGGCGTTGCAAAAATAACAAGTTTTCACTACGGATAATTGGTAAGATTTTGTACACAAATTTCTGTCTTAAGATTATGCAATTGAAGGAATATTATGTTATCATTCATAATACAAACAATATCAAAATGGACTTTAACTTGGATTCTTGTTTTGTCATTTTTTCAATATTTATTAATAAGTAATTAATTTAAATGCAAAATTTATATTGTCAAAAAAATCCATCCCAGCATAGATACTGAGCTATGTAAATATTTAATTAAATGTATGCTATTTTCAAAATCTATTAGCATGAATCAAAATGTCGTTGTTTAAAACTAAAAAAAATTAAATCAAATTCTACTTTCAATTTGTTATGTTAATTTTAAAAGAATTATTTGTACTATTTTACACAGTCGAAGAAAAACTAACAAAATCGATAGCATTTATCCAAGTGCTGTTTCATTGTTCAGTTATTAGTTTGTAATTAAATCACAGCCTGCTTTTTAAATTATGACATTTAAATATCACTGTTTTCTTCATCTTTTTGTTATAATTGCATCTGAGAAAAATTAACATATGAAAAAGTCATTAAAAGAAATTTTTATAATTTGTCTAAAAATAGGACAAAATTGTTCGAATTGACAATTTTAAGCATATAGTTTTCCTTTTTTCTCAGGTATCAGCTTTTATTTACAAGATTTCAAAAAAAAATCTCGCTTTTGAAGTTTTTAAGAACTCTGTTTTCTTTCTTCTCCAGCTGCGTGAAAACTGATGGATGCAGAATTGATGCAGAACCGCTTCCTTGTTGGTTTGGGTCCATCGTTGAACACGTGGCCTAGGTGAGCGTCGCATTTGGAGCAGGTGACCTCGGTCCGCACCATATCTGGGTTTGCGATCAGCAGTAGTAGATTGCCACCGACTATGCGTCATACGTCGACGCATTTTTCATTTTTTAAATGAAGTGGAATGGCAGGAAGGCAAAGGAAAGAAGAATAGAGTGTGATTATTCTCAGACAAACACCTTCTTCGTCTCATTACAAATAATGAGAATGAAAATAATTTTTTTTTTTCAAGAAAATTTATTTATTAAATAATATGTTGTATAAGGAAAAAAATATTTACAAGTCCTCGAAATCTTCAACCAAACTCTACGGTAATTTTGAATAACATTCTCTTCGTGCAATTCTCTAACATTCACAAATTAAAAAAAGGTAATATAAATATATATTTACATAATTAGAGAAAGCACATGGTATCTCTACTAGAGTTAACTTATTATTAGAAGAAAACTGAGAATTTAAAATAAAATTATTTGGAAAAAGATTTTTTTATTGATTATTTTATAAAATTATATAAAAAAAAGTTTGGTAAGATAGCGAGGAATGTTGAATTTTAAACAGAATTAACCTTGGAAAAATTAAAACAAACATTGTAATATTGTTTGAATATACAAAATGCTGCTTAGATTAATACGCCAAATGATGTAAGTCTATTACAATCACACTCTAAGCCGTGACATGCGGGTGTAATAGGTATCGAAGGTTGGTTAAGTTGCTGCATTTCTTAAGCCAGAAGAATTTTAAGTTCCAAGAAAACAATTTCAATTTAACATATACTTTCTATCATTGAAAAAATGTTTTATCGATTTTATACTTTAAAATAAAAATGTTACGTAACATGTTTTAATGCAAATAATTTTAAAAAATAACTAACAAAAATTAAATAATCTATAATAAATTTTTTGTAATTATTACTTTTCTGAGTTTTTCAGCAGACATTAATTAATTTTAAACACGTTTTTTAATCAGCATTTATGGAATATGAAAGGTTAAAAGGTACGTGACAATAATAAAGGACTGTCAAGGACTAGGTAGCCAAACTTTAAAGGTATCCAGGTATAATATTCTACGTATATACATCACCAAAAAGCAGTTCATGTAAACTAATTTGCTTTTAACCACAGCACCAAAAAAATTGTTTTCTTTTTTTAACTTCTTTTAAATTTAATTTTTGTCGAAGCTTTACCTGCATACCGTTAATAAAAATTTAAGAACGTGACTTTTATGCAGAAATGGGCGTCTTTTACGGTGAAATTTGTACTTGAATAATTCAATGTCTCATGCAAAACATTTCGTCTTATAAGCGGCTAAAATTAACCATCCAGAATTAGTCTTTTTAGAAAATGACGGAATTGTTTTGTATATGCAAAACGCCTATCCTCTGCGTATGGCACGTTTTATTTGATTTAATTTTGGTACAAAAAAAATAAGATGATGGAAAAAAGAAGAATAAAGCATAATATGTAAACTTGTTATTGTTAATTAGTCAACTTACCATGGGAAGTGTCTTTGGTAAGTTTCACGCGGCCCTGATCTAAAACTTCGTTGAATGCGGGCCAGCCGCATCCGCTGTCGTACTTTGTTTCAGAAGAAAATAATTCTTGATCACAGACTACACACGTGTAGGTTCCTTTTTCGTAAAATTTGTTGTAGCAGCCTGTATATGGCCTGCAATTAGAAAAAAGTCAACCGTTTTAATGATTTTTGTCGTTGCTATTTTATTTTCTTGGTATTTCCAACTTTTATCATAAAAATGTTGAATTTTTCTTTAAAAAATAATGAGGAAGTAGAAAATTGTATTTTTAACTATTTGGCCATGATGTTTGGTCGAGTAGACACATGCACTTGAAAAAGTTATTTCTAGCTAATGTTTGTCTAAACTTATCGTCGCGTTATTGCGTTATATACATTAAAAATTTTGTATCAATGGATTGTTGATAAATTTTTATCGTTAAAATGAAGCCGAAAATATTTTACTTTAATGTTATTCGTGTTAAAAAATTTTGCATTAAAAATAATAAAATACAAATAACATGATCTTAAAAATAGCTTGATTGAAATCATAAAAAGATTCAGTTTTCATTAGTTTGGATATAAAATCCAAGTGGTTTAATTAGAACAATTAAAGTCTATTAAGTTTATTAAAAGAGAAAAGTTAATAAGTGGTAATTATGCTGTATAAACATGTTTAGGTCACAAACCATGATTTAATAAATGTCCTTATGCAAATGAAAGGCTAATGAGAATAGTAAAAACTTCCGGTCAAGTGATTTAATAAAACTATTTATCTCGAAAATAATTTGTGATTAATCAGTTTTTATGCAATTTCTAGAGAAAATATGCATGTGAAATTATGGTATATTAGCATTTCGTTAATTATTCACTGTCATGAGTGAAAACAAGAAAGGAGATTTGTAGACTTATAACGGAGCAACTAGAAAGCGATTGTCCCTGTGTGAAAAACTGGTTACTATCTGGTGCACTTCCAATATTACTTTGCAAAATGTGTTATTTGAAACTGGTAAATACATTTTATTTTATATCTTAAACTACTTCAGATAACGGAGGATATATATAAACGAGATTAAAGATTCAGTTCAATGCAGACTTGTTTCATAATTACAATTTTATATTGAACAATATATATTTGCTTAAATAACTTGTTTGAAAACTTTTAAAATCAATATTTAGCATACCCTAAATTTAGATTTCTCATAAAAATTCATTCAACATATATTTCATAAAACAATGTTTATTTGTTAGCTAAAGAAATTTTGATAATTAATAAATTGAAATAAATGTAATTTTTTGTATTTTATTTAAAATCTCAATTTCTTTTTCACAAGTTCATTTACAATTAGAATAACAAATTTATAATTGTTTTAAATTATTAAAATTTTTGCATTCTTCGTTTGACAATATTGACAGCTGAAAGGAAGTCATGTGACAGACAAGCATGAGTCGCTCGTGTTGGCATCTTCTGAATTTATGTATCATACAACTAAGTAAAAGTTCCATTCATTTGACATACCTATGTTGCATCACATAAACAAATACACATTTTTTTAACACACGTGTTTAAAAAAAAAAATAATAAAAATAAAAATCAGCTGAAATTTATTGTTTGGGAATGACGCATACGTACCTTTCAGTGCCCTTTTCCTGCGTCACGTGCCACTGTATCGGCGTCAGTCTTTTTTTCAGCTCGTTCTTATCGATTGCGGTGGCCATTGCGCGTGCTTCTTGTCGGAAAAATAAAAAGAAAATGAGACTAGATGAAGTTTGGAGACGCGCTGCGACAAGGTCTCTTCGAGACGTGGAAATGTGAACGACGCGTCGTCTCACGTTGCTTTTCTCGAAGCGACTCACAGCGACTGCTGACACCTCGTGACCTCACCTCGGCTCTGGCGCCGAGGTGGGAGCGCGAGCGCGCGCTATCATATTCCAAACGCCGGCCACGCGCAGAGCACACGTTGTTCCAGATTTTTGGCGTCAATTTGTCGCTCGCGGCCTGCTTTTTTCAGGGTCGAGCCTTCAAATGTGACTAATATTAAAACGCACGGCAAAATTGGATTCTTTACGCAAGAATCATTGAACACTTTTGTGGTTAATGGTTTTTGCAAAGAATGAAGCTTTTGTGCGACGCGATTGCGCAATGTTAGAATTTTTTGCGTAAACAATACAAGTGACAATTTATTCGAAAATATTAGCGAAAAAATACTTTGTTGGGTAAAATAAATAATTTGTAAACGAAAAGATTGAAAATTATCAGTTTAATGAGAATTTGTAGTAACAATAATAGTAATTTATAATAGTAATGTCTAAATATAGTGGTGGATATTATTGGTATATGGGAAACCACGGTGCCAGTAATTTATTTAGACATTACATGACCTTGCAGAGATAAAAATATATTTGAGGGAAATCAGAAAAAAACGTTTTGATCGGCTTCTAATATTAAACGTACAAACTTATATTTTACATTGTTTTAGAACATGTGTAATATAATAATAAAAAAATATATTTCTACAGATATTATGAGGGTTTTTTTTTAAAAGTATGAACAATTACGACTAAAAATAATTGTTTTATGAAAGTTAATACTTGAAAAATTTTTACAATATAATTTTGAATTTAAGAAAATTTGACTATTTTAAAACAAAATACTAATTATAATATTTGTTTTTCTTTTTTTATAATAATTTTTAATATTTTTTTAATCTGTCGTACAAATTAAAAAAGTTGATAAGTATATAAAACGTTAATTCGAGAAAAATGCAAAAAACTATTCGAACAAAAAAACAACCTTGAAAATTAATTTTAATGAAATTTGAAGTCTCTTTTAAGGTAAAAATGATTTGCTCTTTCTAATTCTGCAATAAAAAATTACTTTTTTTTAAATAAAAAACACCGAAAATGCACTTCTGGTGATTTGTTTAAATAAAAATTTATTTAAAAGAACCGTAAGTGCACTTACGGCTTTTTCGGTTAATCTTTCGAGAAATGACTAATTTTACAAGTTAAGAAAAATGATAAGTAACTTTTTTATTGTAGCATGTCAAATACGTATCGATATTTGATTTAAAAATGAATCGAATCTTAAAGAATAAATAAAGGTTTTGAATTGAATTATTAATATACAAAATTAATCATTTCTTTATTAATTAATACATTGATTATAAAAACAGTATAAAAAAAATGTATTTTGAATTAATTAAGAAGTTTTTTAAAAAAATGTACATATTAAGTTTTTTTATCTTTTGATTAATTAATAAACTTATTAAGAAAACGATACATAATAATTTTTTTTGATTATTTGATTGATTCTTGATTGATAAAATTATTTAACACATGTTAATTGTCCGGTGATGAAATACCAAATGAAGTTACGTCTTTTTAAATTTGAAAAATAATATTTAAATAAACGTTAAAACCGAACAAGAAAACCGTAACTACAAATGTTTTTTTTTAAATTTGTATCGATGGCCGTAATCTCGTCGCATTTACTAGTGAAAAAGACCGTAAGTGAAGTTACGGTCTTTTTTTCGGGAAATATGAAGTGTTCTGAAGACAGTGTCCAAATTTTCATGTAATTATGGTTTTTTTCATACCAATGGTAAGATTTTTTTTTGTTTTCTCATGATTAAATTGATTATAAAATTGTAAATAAATTCTAATTAGATTTTTATTTATACAATTAGATATAGAATTTTCCACTGAATCGATTGGTCTAAAAACTCATTTTTAAAAAATTTTCAACTTATTAATTTTTTTCTTTGGCACGGCAAAGATGGGTTTAAAAATAAATAACAAGTTTAAGAAAATTTTGTTGAATTCATAATTTTTTTATAATTTATCAAAAAAAAATGTATATGGTAATGTATATAAGAATTGAAACAAAACTTTTTATCAAAAGTATTTAAAAATATAATAATTTTGCAGCAAATTTTTAAATCATTAAAAATCATTTTGAAATGTAAAATAAAAATCATTATTTCTTAATCGAAAAGTATAAAGTTACGGTTTGTAATTAATTAGTATTTTTTGTTTACATTTCTAATGTAAATGGAGCAAAATTTAAACACTGGGGTTTATGCAATGTATATCAATACACTGCTTTGTATCAATGAAATGTTTACATTCCGTTTGCTTTGAATTCGAATCTTCGTCATCAAGGTGTCAACATTGTTTGCATAAAATTACAATCACTTATATTTTAAAATTAATTGCGTATTCAAATTATAATTTTTGGATTACAATAAAATAACTTACCAACGTGAATAACAGAACTTGTTGTTGCTACGTGTGATCCAAATAAACGCCAGCCAATGTTTCCAATTAGTTTCTGTATGTTATTCATTTTTGATTAAAATTATTGATAATATTTTTATTAAACAATTTTATTTTATCTGCAAGTCGCTTGACCGACTTTTAATCCTTTTGCATAATATTAACCAGCTTGAAGTTAGCCATTTGTTGAATCGAGTTTTCGATATATTGTATCGTTTAAATTACAACAAAAAAATTGTTTGTATATTGTTTATAATTTGTTTAAAAAATAAAATAACCGTATTTTTTTAAAAATAAAGTAAATTAAAAAAAAGTCAACAGAAAAAGAAATAACGTATTTTTTAAATTAAAAATACGCTGGAGCATAAAAAAGATAAACATATTTTAATTTCTAAAATCTTTGTTTCATTTTAATTTTAATGATACATAAATATTGATATTGTAACCCGACATTGTTTATTTATAAAATTTGAATTCAAATCGGTTGGTACGACTAATGTTGGCAACCATAGCAATTAAAAGTTTGCGTCTCTTTTTATTCCTAGTACGGTGAACTTGTATAGCGCGTCAGCAACAATCAGCATAATAAAATTGTAACATCGAAAAATATGCCGTATTAGTTTAAACAAGTTTCGGAATCATGAGCTTTTCCAGCGACGAAGTCAACTTCCTCGTCTACAGATATCTTCAGGAATCTGGTGCGTATAACGTATCGCATAACCTTACTTGAGCGTTCAGCGGCTCTCAACATTTTTCCAAATAACAAATAAACCTTTTGATGCACCAGCTACAATTTGTGTTTAGCTCGTTTTTGCAACTAATCTTCTCAAAAACTTGCACATTTATTTGCATTTTCAACAACAATTTTATTGCAAATATAAATCTTAAGTAAACGAAATTTTTCGTTATTTTACAATTATTCAAAACAACAAAATATTTTGCTAATTAAAATTCATCTTATTTTGTAAACAAATTTTCGTTTAAAGTTTTTTTATTTAATTTTTTTACAACTCTATTTTTTGTTTATGTAATAAGATTGTAATCATAGAGGGCCAAATGTGTCTTTCATTGTTTTAGGTTATATTTATGTTTTTTTTGTTGTTTTTAGGTTTTCAGCATTCAGCCTACACGTTTGGTCTTGAATCTCACATATCTCAGAGCAATATTAATGGCGCCCTGGTACCTCCAGCAGCTTTGTTGTCTATACTCCAAAAGGGCCTTCAGTACACAGAAGCTGAAATTTCAATTGGAGAGGATGGCTCGGAGCAAAGGGTGGTTGAGTCGTTGTCACTCATCGACGCAGTTATGCCGGATATCGTGGCCACACGACAAAATCAACAAAATCAACAAAAACAACAGATGAAAACAGAGCCACAAGATACGAATGGAGAAGAAGGTATTAAGTTTGATAAAGTTATCTAAATTAGAATTTTTTTGAGCATTAAAATTATCTCTATTTTTATCAATTCTATTATTGTTATCTAAATATTTTATTTTTTTAAACATTAATTTGTAATTAAGATTTAAAATAATTTTTATCAAACATCATTAAATGTATATTTACTAAAAAGATATAAAATATATTTTTAATAAAAATATAACATCATAATGAAAATAATTTTACTTTCTTTTTATTTTATGTTTTTTGGCCTGGAGCACCCTAGTTTATGAATTATTCAAATTTCATAGACTTCTTTCTATCCAGGCAGATCAATGGTCCGCTACTTCTTTGATTGTTCAATATCGTAGAATTCGTCTTTGATACAGTTAATGTTTTAATAAAAATTATATATTTTATTTTGGATTAAAATATATAATTTAAACAAATTGAAATGTAAATTGTCTTACTGATGCAATTTTATACAATATATTACTGAACGTTCATTGTCTGCAAGCATACATTTTTTATCAAAACAAGCGGTGCATTTCATAAAATTTAGATTTACTGCTTTAAATTTTATCTAAAAGGCAACTCTTGTTTTGTTTTTTTTAATTTTATCTAAAGAAATGTACATTTTTTTAGTTAAAAAAAAGAAAAAGTTTTATGCTATAATATAATTGAGCAAAAATGCAACGATAAAATACTGTTGTTTTTGATAAGGCCCAGTATGATACTACTTCAAATTCTCTGAAAATCCAAATATTTTCCCTTTTTTTTTTCTTGCTACCTTGTAGCAGTTATTCGTTTGGAAAACCAAAATTCATTCTATTCTTGTCTTCCTCTCGAACGACATTAACTTGTTCTTTTTCGAGAAGTGTTTATATGGGACCAAATTTCGTTTTCGTGTGTTGCATTTCTACTGTAAGTTGTCCTGTGTATAGAACAGTAAAATGGATTAATTTTATTAATTTTAAATTACTTGCTTGAATTGTTTTTCTTTTCCATGTCATTTATCAACTCATAACTTTTTTTTAATTTAATCAAATTTGTTCTTTTCATACAAAAAAATAATAACTAGAGTTTTAAAGGGAACTTTATTTGTGGAAGCTTGCAATAAATTTAATCTCTCATTAAAAAATAAAAAATTGTAAAATTTAAGTGAATTTATTTTTATTCCAGCGGTTATTGCAAACGAAGGAGTGACTACAAACGACAGAAGCGGAGAGCGTGCTGAAATGGAAACCGACGAGCAGCAAGAAGGCGTCAGCACGGCCGGAGGTGTCGTTCAAGCGAGAGTACAAGGTTATAGACACAGCAGCGTCGAAATTCCGGCGAGCAAAGCGACCAAACTTCGTGGACACGAGTCAGAAGTATTTATTTGTGCATGGAACCCGACAACCGATCTCCTGGCATCTGGCTCTGGGGACAGCACCGCCAGGATCTGGGATATGTCTGAAAACATTATTAATCAATTAATTCTCCGTCACTGTATCCAAAAAGGAGGCACTGAGGTTCCTAGTAACAAAGATGTAACATCTCTAGATTGGAATGTAAGAATGTTTACTTCTTATTTGTTTTATGAAGGTCATCTAATTGTATATTTTATTGTAATTAAATTGAATGTTGCAGTTAAATTATTAAAAAGAATTTGTAAATAAATACACTCGTTGATCATATTTGGTGGGTTTTCTAATAATTTTAATTAATTTCAGTGTGATGGTACATTTTTGGCAACTGGCAGTTACGATGGGTACGCGCGAATCTGGACTACGGATGGTAGATTAGCCTCAACCCTCGGCCAGCATAAAGGGCCGATTTTTGCATTGAAGTGGAACAAGCGTGGTAATTACATTCTTAGTGCTGGTGTCGATAAAACGACAATTATTTGGGACGCTGCAAGTGGACAGTGTACACAGCAGTTCAGTTTCCATTGTGCCCCGGCACTGGACGTTGACTGGCAATCAAACACTTCATTTGCAAGTTGTTCCACAGACCAGTGTATTCATGTATGCAAATTACATGTCGACAAACCAATCAAGAGCTTCCAAGGACACACGGTATATATACTTTTATTAATTTATTACCAGAAAACTGAAGCACAATTTTTGATATTAATAATGCTTATTTTTAGAATGAAGTGAACGCGATCAAATGGGATCCCCAAGGGCTGCTTTTAGCAAGTTGTTCTGACGACATGAGCTTGAAAATTTGGTCAATGAAACAAGACACATGGGTCCATGACTTACAAGCGCACAGCAAAGAAATTTATACGATCAAATGGTCGCCCACTGGACCTGGGACCCACAATCCCAATATGAATTTGACTTTAGCTAGTGCATCGTTTGATTCAACTGTAAGATTGTGGGACGTAGATAGAGGAGCATGCATACATACTCTTACTAAGCACACCGAACCAGTATATAGCGTAGCATTTAGTCCGGATGGAAAATTCCTTGCTAGTGGCAGCTTTGATAAATGTGTTCACATATGGTCGACTCAGGTACTTTCAACACCAATCTAAATTTATTATATACATTATTTTTATAATATTTTTATATATACTATATTATATTTTTTGTTTGTAATAAAATTTATGAATTTACAGAGTGGGGAGTTGGTGCACAGTTATAAGGGAACTGGTGGCATTTTTGAAGTTTGCTGGAACAGCCGTGGAGACAAAGTTGGAGCTTCTGCTTCAGATGGCAGCGTTTTTGTTCTCGACCTGCGTAAACTATGATCATAAAAATTGTACTCAAGAATTTACAGAGAAAAAAGTACGTCAGTCGCAATTAATGTTGTTGCTACCTAGTCGGTTTATGTTTTGTTTTTATGTAAACACTTTTAATAATATCTACGTATTGATAAATCTTATTTTATAACTTTGCGTCTAAGTTTTCCATTAGTTTATTTTAATTTCCTTGTCAGACTGAAAGAAAAGGTTTTAATTTCCGATCCTTTTTCTTTTAAAGGTTATTATATAACAATATAAAGCCAAACAAATAATATTTTAATCAGCGGTATGTGTTATAATTGAAAAATGATGTTTTGAAAAATGTCAATCGCCGAAATGATATGTAAAGTAAAAGATTTTTTGTAACTTAGTTATTTAATATGTATATTAAAAGAAAGCATTGATAAATTTATATACAAAAATTAAACCTGAATTGTGTATTTAATAAAAAATTAGGCAAAAATTTAATTTCAAATTGACTGATTCATCAATAAATTTTTTCAAATTTATATTGAAATTAAGCTTGATTCTATCGGCGACTGACGTATAATTTGAGAAAAATTGATTCAAAACTATCTAATTGACTGTACTTCAAAAAATTTATTACGTTTATACAAGTTGTTTATCAGTAATAAGTGCTTCATTGTTCAATTCTAATTTGTACTTCACTATTTTCAATATTTATCTTATAATTTGTAATAGGTTCTATTTTGTTGTCTGCACTTGAAATTCAGGAGACATTTAAGACTATACCATTAAAATGCGACATGAAAAATAAGACGCTATCATATATCAAAATGATTGCAGCATACGTTGTTATTATTTTAAAAATATTTAGTATTATTATGCATAACAATTTGACCGGAAAAATACATTTTTTAAAGAACGATAACTTTGTGATTATTACTCATTTAAATTCGTATAATTTGTGAGCACATTTATATTTTTACAAATTATCCTTAATTTTTAAAAAATTAAAATTAAATCTTTAGTTTAAAAAAAATATTAAGCTTATCTTATTTTATTTAATTAAGTAGAAAAAAATTTTACATTGAGTACATATGTATTTGAAATTCTAAATTTTAACGATAATATTTAAAAACAATCATCATAATTAAATCTCTGTTTTAATTAGATTTGTGTTATTTTGCAAATGGCGGATTCAATTTTTTTTTAAAATATAAAATATATTTATTGTATAGATTTAAATATAAAGAAGAAATGCACCGAAATAATCATCATACAAAAATTATAAAAATAAAATAAACATTTTAATAAGACATTGCTTTTATTATTACCTAATTGTGAAGTTTTCTGTTCTTAATGAATTCCAAAATATATAAAAATTAAGGGGAGGTGCGACCAAAACGGCTAAAATCCATAATTTTGAATAAAATAACATAGTTTTTTGGTATTTTGTAGTTGTCAATAGGCTGAATAAGAAAATCAGTTGAAACCGCCACAAAAATATGATCTATCCTCTTTTTTTCAATGATAAGAGTTGAAAATAAGGTAAATTTGACCATGTTTTTCTCAGTCAATGTTTATCCGATTAACTTGAAATTTAGCACAGTTATTCTTGATAGCATAATAAAACTTTCTGTAAGACGGATTTTTGATTTTTTGTCTTGGTAAAAAGTTATACTTGTTTGAGCGCGCAGCTGCACAAAATAGATTATTTTAGTACTATTTTGGCGTATTTTTCATATTCAAACTAACATAATTTTTGTTTAAACAAATAAATAAAAAATCTGTCTTACAGAAAGTTTTATTTCGGTATCAAGAATAACTGTGCCAAATTTCAAGTAAAGCGGTTGAAAGTTGACTGAGAAAAATTAAGTTATGTACACAAAAATTCCAAAAATTAAATTACGGGATAATCACGTTTAAAGTTTGACAACGTTTTTTGAGTATCTTTTGCGTATTTTCATATCTAATCACTATGTTTAAACATAATATTTTAATCTGCGATGCCTGGGCCATAACTAGGACCTTCTTTGGCTACTTTAAATTTTTCAGCAGCTAATTTAGCCCGTTTACGTTCATTTAGTTTACCATGCAAATATAACTTATACCCAAGTACAAAAGAATAAACGCTGCGCTCTACTAAACAAATTGTTAACAAAAACATTATTTAAAATGCGTATACCGAAATTTGACTTCCATTACATTATAGTAGAAGGTTCAAAGTATCCAAAATTGAACTAATTAAAGTATCCAATAAAAACTAAGTTATTAATTTAAAAAAAAAAACAAAAAACAAAGACAGTTCAGGATTAAACAAATTAAATAAATTTATTATCTGCTTTAAAATATTCAAAGTTTATAATTTTAATGAAAAATGAATTATTATTAAAAACCGAATTACTACAAGCACAACTTGGAAAATGAAAACTGTTCTTGATTTGTCAATAAAATACACATAAAAAGTTCAATGTCAAGATATTTAATCGTAAATGAATAAAGTTAAATATATATTAATTCAATAAAAATAACAACAAAGTCAAGTTGATTGCATCGTCAATCAGTTACAAGTTACTAATCATCAAAACCGCATTCGTTTGATTACAATTTCTGAAAATAATTCACAAACCGCATAATCTCTCTCTTGATTCATAATTAGCACAAATAGAACGCGTGATTGGATATAAATGAAGTATTATTGATTAATGGTTTCAGTAGTGAAATGCGACACCTCTTTCATCTTTTCTTCAAATGGTTTAGTTGTTGAGTAAATTAAAGGACATTTATCTTTATGGCAAATGTAATTTTTTATCTTGTTATTACCATGTTGTATTATTTATTCAAAAAAGTACAA
Organism: Idris sp. 1 HC-2018; assembly: GCA_022817325.1. Lineage (NCBI taxonomy): Eukaryota > Metazoa > Arthropoda > Insecta > Hymenoptera > Scelionidae > Idris > Idris sp. 1 HC-2018. Next base: position 18,114 of record JABFPM010001669.1, read on the forward strand.
ATTATATACATATATATTAAGAATTTCATGTATTATTTATGAGCTGTGCAGTTTTATTTTTTAATATTTTGTGTGCGAACAAATTTGATTCAGTTTATATCATATCATAATATGTGAAATTATTTAGAGAAAAGGTTAATTTATATCTAAATTGTAAATAAATTTAATGTTATTTTTTTTGATTTTATGTGATCTAAATTACACTAAACGAACATTTTTCGTATATTTTCCAGCAAAATGAGCTGAAAAATGTAAGAAAACGAAACTTATAATGTATGGTTGAAAAAAAATTCATTCACTTGTCTCTTTCACTAGACTTTGTGAGGTACTTGACTGCTGATATTATATTATTGTTATTTCTATTTCGAAGAAAACTCGTAACATGACTTTCAACGGAATTTTTTTCATTATAGTTCGAATCGTATTGCATATCAAATCTTGAAGTATTACGGATTTTATGTGATCTGCATTCATAAAAGGGTGTATTCTTTTTAATAATTGATTAAATAAATAAAAAATAAATAAATAAAATGATCTCAGATAATAATGCAACATTTTTTTTTGACTTTTAATATAAATTCTTTTTAACTGAATAAATTTAATTAAAATATAATTTAAGACATAATTTAATTAAAAATTTTAATAAAAATTTTCTATTACAGTCTACTTAACCAAAAAGAAGGTAAACTAGTTTTTGGATGATACAGATTTTCAAAATTTAAAGTTTCCTCAATATATAATAAAGTTAGTAGAATTTTATTAGACCAATTATTGAGAATTAGAAATAAAAGCATAAGTCCAAAATATATTGATGATTTTCGTAATTGAAGATTGATGTTCACTTCAGATGAAACAAAGATTTATAGCATTGGATCATTAGTTAAAAATGTTTTATTTCCTATAATTGACATTTAACTTTTAAATAAAATATAGAATAATTATTTTATAAATGAACTTTTGCCTTCAATAACAACAATCATACTTTGAATGAAATGAAAATAAGCAACTTTATTAAATAAAATAAATGTATGGAAATTTTTGTGCATATTTAAAATCATCCTATTCCGCATTCGTCCAAACTTTTCTCAAATAAAAGATTC
>JABFPM010001670.1:0-19210 GCA_022817325.1 Idris sp. 1 HC-2018
CTTTGTTCATAAGGAAAAGAACAATTTATTCGAAAATAAAATTGTATTTTATTTTCGAATAAAAATAGTATTAAAAAAGCAAGCTTCAGCTCGCACATCATTATCGCACTTTTAATTACTTTATCACGCTGTTATCTACCTGATATATTTTTTATAGATATAAATTAATCCTTAATATCAAAGTCTTTGTTTGTCAACCGTGACTTACAACTTAACGACACAATTAATAAGCTAATTGAACGGTAGATTTTTTTTATGATTTAAAATCGATTTCAACAATTTTGCAAATGTTTTTCTTAAAGACAATTAATTATATATGAATATTATAAGAAAAAAAAGAGAATTTTCGATAAAAAAAAGTTACTTTTTTTATACATAAATTAAGTAACATAAAGTAAGCATCAGCAAGACAATTGTAAAACAATCAAAATAATTTCACTGAATTGGTTTTTGGTCTCATTAACCTCATAAACTGATATGATCATATATTCTTTTATAAGTAAAAAGACGCAAATTATCAATTTTGCCCAAATACTATTAAAAAATAAAACAAATTAATCATTAATATAGTGGGATTTCGTAAAAATAAATTGATTTTTAATTATTTGTATTAATTTTTTCAGCACTTCAGATACCCAGAAAAAAGAGGATATGTCTCATTGGCGTGACTTGTGACGACCCCAAACTTATCACAGCTGCTCAACAATTTTCCGTGCCAGTTCTCAAGTCTCAAACTGGGATCGAGTACCTCGAGGATACAACTTACTGCACTTATTTTATATTAAACAACTTTGAGGGGGCCGAATATGAAGCATTATACAAAAGTGCCCATAGGCAAAACAATTTTTTTAACATACATACAGAAAAAAATCAATTTAAATGTCAAATTTAAAAAAAAACAGCCAATTTTTTCTTACAATAAAATTGTTTTCTATCGTTCACAAAGTGTCAAACGTTAAATTTCAGACGAATTATATTTAGATAATTATAAACCATTTCGAAACAAGTAAAAATAGCATTTTAAAAATTCAACAACACTCACGTAATACTGTACACTAATTAAAAATAAAAAAATCATAAAAAAGAAACCTTTTTTAATGTAGACAACAAACTTGATAGAAAGAAAAATCTTTATTTTTGCACAAAAAAAGAAGATATGTTTAAAATTATTTTTTATCAAATTAAATTGATTTTGAAATAACATTAAAAATGACAAAATAAGAAACTTTAATTGATCATGATTTGGTTATAGGATACTGGGGCCAACAGCTCTTTTACAGCTGGCAGAGAAGAAAGAACCGCTGCCGAGTATTACTCGACCATTGTACACACAAGCCATGTTGGGAAACGTGGTTGCATTTACCGGATTAAGAAAGAAAGAAGAATTAGTAAGAATTAATTGAAAACTCAACAAGATTTAACTTTTACAAAATTAATGAAAAATGTTATTAATAAAATAAAATTAAATGTATTTATTTGATAAAATATGTCGCGTTAAATACAATATTTGATACAATATCTGTATTGATAAGACGACACTTTATTATTGTAATACAACTGTCATTATTTGTAAATGTTTCTTTTCACAAAATTATGATTCACTTCACAAGTATTGCGAGCTTTTTTTAGCAAAAAGCATAATTTTGTATTTTAAATTTATAACAAATCTTCATTGCAGACAAGATTAATTGTTCTAATTCATCATATGGGAGGTAGCATAAGAAAAGAAATTCGAAGCAAAGTCACGCATCTCATAGCGAATTGCTGCAGCGGCAATAAGTACAGGTACGCCGTATCGTCTAGGATACCAGTGATGTCGGTGAACTGGGTGACTGCCCTTTGGGACGCAAAAGACGACGTCAACTGTTACAGCAGCAGTGACGAACTTGTAAGTTTTTATTTGTATTAACAACTAAAGATAAACAAAAAGAAAACATACTTTATAATGTTGAAAACAAAAATAAATTCTTTCAGATATCAACGTACAAACTCAAACCCTTTTATGGCACGCGAGTTTGTTTCTTCGGCTTTCCAGAGGAGGAAAAAAGACACATGTGCGAAGTACTTCAGCAGCAGGGCGGTGAACCGACTAAAATAGATGATCCGGAGTGCACTCACGTAGTAAGTATTTATTCAAATTCAGTTTTTAACAAATGAAACTTAAATTTATGCTTAATACATTTTTTCATACACTATCAAGAGACTAAAAAAAGAATGTTTGCGAAGGTCACGTTGTATTTCAATCTGTCAATAAAAATTCAGTATAATAATAATTTGAGACATGCAGTTGCTCTAGAAATTCATTCAGATAAGCTAGAAATTTTGACTCAAAGTTGTGAACAAGATAAATTTAAAATAAAGTGGCAGCACCGTCGCCACACAAATCATTTTACTTTTTTTCACCATCTAACCTAACAGAATTAAAACTTAAAGTGGTAGCACCGTCGCCATACAATTTTTGTTTTACTTTTTTTGTTCATCATCTAACCTAACAGGTTATGGACTCGAGGAGGTTGTGCGGCCGGATGATCAAGAGCCAGTCGGTGCCGGTGTTCACGCACGACTCATATTTCTTAAGCTCCCCCGTATCTTTGACCCTGACAGAGGACGCGCGTCGCAGTCTCAGTTTCTCGGATTGTTTGCCGCGCGTGCTCAGCTTCGACGAGAGCATCAGCAGTTTCGGTGCGCGCACAGACTCGGGCATCAACCTGTCATTTTCTATTTACAACTCGGGCAGCCTCATGTCTGTCGTCGAACTCGAGATGGACAGCGAGAGTGTCGCCCTCCGCTACGACAGCGACCCCTATGGCTCGATCTTCGACATAAACGAGCTCGACGAGCTACGTAGACACAGCCTCGCGGACGTGACGCCGAGGACGCGGACGAAAAAGCTGTCCAAGCGGCACAGCATCGGCGGTGCGCTGCCTGACGTGCCTCCAGATGGCGCCACGCGAAAATCCCACCGCTTTATGCGCGCGATCAAATTGAGCGGCAATTTTTTTTCGAAACTGAGCGAGATGTCGCTGCCGTCGACGTTTCGGGGTCTGATGAAGGTGCCGCCGCGCAGACGCAGCCGGTCGAACTGCAGCACGCCCGGGCAGAAGAACACACAGCTGTCATGCTCGGCGGGCTCGTCGTCGTCGTTGGTTGTGCCCGCGAAAATTGCACGAATCGAGTCGCAGAGGAACAGACGAAAGGAGCCAGTTGTCAGATTTCGTGATCAGAACGAACTTGAGATTAGCTTGAAAGAAGATGACCTTTCGCTCCTGGTACTTTTTTTTTCTTCGGGGGAAATAAAAGTTTGTGTGGAATGTAATTTCTGTTTCACTTGGAGATGATATTTCACAGTTAAAATTATGAGAGATTAGTCGCTATCTTTTGAAGACGATGTTCTATGCAACTACAACTTTGTCAGAATAATAGGGTAGACGGGGTAAAAATGACTAGTGTAAAAAAGTGGGGCAAAAATGACCTGTAAAGTTATTTTATTAGAAAAACAAAATATTTATAATAAAACATATTTTGCAAATGAACCCTTCTTATTAATAAATTTAAAGTAGTGTAAGCTAAAATATAATTGTATTCTTATTAAAAACAAGTTTTTGTTACCAGTGGTTCAATATGGCTGATTGAAATTATACATACGGGTTACTAATTTACTTAAATTCTTTAATAAACATAAAAAATTAAAACTCTTTAGATTAATTATTATATAGTTAACTCATATTTCTTGCCGTTTATGCGTTTTTACAACTTTACAAAAAAATGTCATTGGTCAAAATCTTTCGAAAATAAACCTGAAATTGCATGTATAATTGTATGAGTAAATACTAGAATAATTAAATAATTTATTTGTGTAAAGTTAAATATTAAAAATTTACTTTGATTCAAAAATACATGTGAAATTACCAGTTCTACGGAAAAACTGCTTGGCAAATAATGGGTTAAAAGCTTTGTAAATGTCATAGTTGTGGGGGAATAATGATCATTGTAAAAATCCTGTAAATAGTTAAAGTCAATTTTCTAAACGTAAATTATATTAATTATGCATAGATAATTAAGTATTATGGTGGGGAAAGAACTTGGAAAATTTGGAATGTCAAGGACTTTTTTTAATCAGGAAAAATCATGAAAATGTCAGGGAATTTCGTAATTTGAGTCTTATGGCCACCATGTATTAGTAAAATATAAAAAACAAAATAATAACATTTTATTTTGTTAAAAACTAACAACTAACGAAAAATTTTCAATAATCTGTGTTATTTGAATAGATCTGATATATTTTATCAATTATTTATAAATTTAATATTTGTTTCTGGTATTTCTGTATTAAAATTACTTATTTATCATTCTTGTCTCGCAGCCTGATCATTTTTGCTAAATTTCAAGTAGCTTTATTAAAATCTTAATATTATTATGAAAAAGTAATAGTTACATAGAACATTGCCATCAAAAGCTAGGGAATTTCCTTCAAAGTATTATGGTTGTAAAATATCATGAATTTTTGTTTTCGTTAGGAAGTAGACACTATTAAAAGTATATTTTTGTTGTATTCTAAATGACCTAATAAATTGTCATGTATGTTTCAATTAGTAATCAATATAATGAACTCAAATAACATGAGAAAATCAAATAATCTTTGAAACGTTTTTTATGTATTTCAAACAATTACATCTAAAATTAAAAAATAAATAAAAATCGACAAACAAATGTCTTTTGCTTGAGTGATTACTAATTAGTGCATTTATCTTAAGGGGGATTGTGGACACTGCACTTTCTCGATTTAAAAAATTGAACAATTTAAAAAATCATTCTTTGTAATTGATAATACAATTTTATTAAAATTTAATCTAAAATTATGTATTAAATGTAAAATTAATAATTAATACATAAATAATATAATTTTTTATTAAATTTGCATGTTTACATTCAAAGACGTCTTATAATTTTTAAAAGTTTTAGTAAAAAAAAACTTTATTTTAGAAAAAATGATTTTATTTAAGATAGAAAATCACTCGATCGATATAACTTAAGAATGCCATGTAATTGTAATATGTTGTAAACAAAATAATTATCTATCCATTGGTACATTATACAAAGATGTGCACCATATGGGTGCTGAGAAATTAATTGATGAAATTGACTATTGTACTATGGTTTTCATGATGGTTTCTAAAAATTCATTTTTTTCTTAACAAAATGAAAAAAAAGGTTTTTCCATGAAAAATGGCCATTTTACGGCCAATTGAAATTTTCATTGGCAAAGTTATGGCAAACATTATCGAAAGATTTTGGCACCATTATAATGTCCTAGCGTCTAAAATTATCGTTATTGCTTAAATGTAAGAATTAATACAAATTTAAGCTCATTATAAAAATAAATTTAATTTAATTCAACGATCATTTAATTTATGTCATGAAATTCTAAGAATAAAAGTGTAAATTTTCTAGATAAATGAAAACATTAAATTTTAATAAGTAAATTCAATTGTGATAATGAATTAAGCATTGTTTGTAAATATTGCTAGAAATTAAATTTATTAATCCATTTTGACGCAAAAGCCATAGTGTAAAAAAGCCAATCATTTTAGATCAAAAGTGACTGGCTTTGTTTTGCCCCTCTATGAAAAAGATGCGAAAATGCAATGAAAATTTCAATTGGCCGTAAAATGGCCATTTTTCATGGAAAAACCTTTTTTTTCATTTTGTTAAGAAAAAAATGAATTTTTAGAAACCACCATGAAAACCATAGGTTGTGCGGCAAATTTTTCCCATACACCCATGGAAAGTTGGTAAGTTTTCGTACCTAAAAATCTTTTTGTTTACAAGCTATTTGCATAAACAAAAGTAAAAATTCTATTTTTTCGCAAATGCATTTAAAAGTTGAGACTTCAAGCTTTAATCTAAAAAAAAATATTCAATTACGTGAAAATTACAGAAGTTACAACGGCTTGAAAGTGGCCTAAATTTTGATTTTAACTAGGTGGCCTTTTTTCCTGTCCAGTGTATGTAATGATTTTCAATAACTTTTAAAAAAAATTCCCATAATATATTCAAATGTTGACATAAATTATAAACAAAAAAATTTGTTGATAATTTTTTTAATTTATCATAATATTTGTAACAAAATTTTTACACTCAAATATAACAATTCGTTTGACTTTAGAATCGAGTGATTTTCTCCTTTAATTTTGAAAAATAAACGAAGAATTAAACAAGGTCTGAAAATTTCAAAATACAAAAAAATATTCCAAAAATTATCTTATATTCTCTTCTTTATATTAACAAAGATCGTCGGGTAAATTCAAATTTATAGTAATCTAGCAATTTTTTATTATTTAAATAATTTTTATTCACAAATTAAATCTTTTCATGCTATTTTATAAAAATGTTTCTATATATTTTTACATTGATTATAAAACTGTATATAATTTATTAAAAAAATTGAGAGTAATATCAACTAAATTTTTAAAAAGAAAAAACTTCCAACTAACCATTGTTATAAAATAAAATTTAAAAATATTAGTAAATAAAGAAATAATTTGATCCTGAAATTCAACTTTATATTTTCGTGTCACAGTTACCCCTTAGTAAGTAAAAAATGATAAAAAAGACTTATACAATAATGTCTACTCCTTTATTAGATTGTAAACTAAGCGGTGGGATTATTGTAGATGGCATTGTTGTATCTAAGCAAAAACAAAACATAACAAACTCATCTTGAATTTGACTTTATTTTAACTACTTTATTATAAATAAATATTATTTTGTATAAATAAAAAAATGCACACAACTCAAAATAAAAATTAAAAAATGAATTTTTACTAAATTTTTTAGCAACAATAATTTTGATTTTTAACATAATAAACAGGTACAACAATTCTATCTAATGGGTTGTCAGTCTGGCGGCGTTATTTTTATTGTTATCATGTACATGAGATTGTTATAAGTAGGTGTTGGAAGCAGTTTCGTAAATGTCTTTGATATCAGATTATTAACTTTTATTGCGTATTTCATATTTTTTATTGTAAAATAAAGATGATTATTCGCAGATTTTAAGAAAAAATACTCAATCTATTAACAAGAGTATTATTAATTTTATATATTGGCTAAATTACATCGTCAGCCATTCAGTTGTATTGGAAACCACAAAAATATAAATTCTACACATTAATCATAATAAATAATCCATTCAACATTGAAGTGTCAGAAAGTTTTTGTTGAAACTAAGTTTTTTTTTGTTTTTTATTCTTAAGAAAACGTGTATAATTATGAGAAATATAACATTTTTATGAACACTAATTTTATTTTTCAAATTATTGTTTGTTTTCTTATGAACCTAGTACAAAAATTTACATTTTATTATCGATATAATTTAATCAACTAATGTGATTCAATCTACTAAGATTAAAGTTATTAATTTTGGTGAAAGCTATTTTTTAAAAGCAAAGTGACATAGAAATAACAAAAAGCAACAATTTTTTAATTTTAAACAATAAATCAGTGTATCGTTCATCATTTCTAAAATTGACATCAACTTTTTTTTTGCAGATTTATTTTACAATATTTTAGTTGTACCGTTATTTCAAATGTCTAAAAGATTTTAACTAAACAAACAAATCTTAACTTTATTTCATGTTTTATGCGTCTAATGTCGTAAATTGAAGTGTCAACATTTTACATTGTTATCTATATGTGCTCTTTGCAATGTGATCATATGGTTGTCATATTTTTTTTCAAATATTATCTTTAATGTTATATGCACTTTGATTGATAAATTTAAAAAAAAATTATTATATAAGATTTAAAAGAAACTCGCGCTTTATTATACAAATTTTAAAGAAAATCTTTCTTTAATAGAAAAAATGTTAAAAAAAATTTTTTTTACAAAATTTGTATTTAAAAATTTGTGTAAGAATTCATGGCATCTGTTTAATGTTTTTGAGTCAAGTTACCACTGAAATATAATAAATATTATTTAAATTACAATGTTTATAGTACATTAAATTTTTTCAGGTGGTGGACGAATCAAATGTAAATTCGTTGCCAGATTTGGCTCCAGGACGAGCGCACATTGTTAAAGCCGAATGGTTCTGGAAGTCGGTTCAAAACGAGGGTGCAGCCGACGAAAAAGATTACCTATTTGAAGATGTAAGTGCGCAAACATGGAGATTATTTAAAGAAATCCCAAAAGCCCGTGGCACATATGATGGATAGTTGTTATATTTTTAAAACATCTTCACGACGTCTCTGTATTCGAGTTTGGCGCTATCAAGATCGTTGCCACAGATCTAAAGATAAAAATCTTTTACTTTTTTTTATCACAAATGACACCAAGTTATTTCCCATTTTAAAGAAAAGAATGAATCAATTCTTTATTTTTAGAAATAATTATTATACTTCACATTTCAATTTATCATGCTTTTTATGACTAATTTGTATTTTTATAACTCATATATATTATACTTTATATTTTATATAAAAATAATACGAACAAAGATTACAAATTTTTTATTAGCTTTCTTAATGAGTTTTAATTTGGTTTATTTTGTGCAAAGAATAAGCTTTTCGGTAGATGGCGTTTTAAACTTTGATACGTTGTGGGTTGTAATTATATAAAATTCCAGCCAGTCATAATTAAGTCGTTGATAAATTTCGGCATTAATAATATGAGTGACGAATGGGGCAGAATTTCTGCTACATTTTTCGTACACAATTGAATGCAAATATCCACCAAAATGGGCAAATATTATCGACTTGTTAGACGTCCAGTATGTATAATATGTGTTTAATCTTCGGGATATTAACACGAAAAGATAAAAAATTTATTCATACTCTGCACGTGTTTATTTGTTAAAAATAACTATTATGATTTAAATGAGAATTGTTTGGAAATTATATTCGAATGTAATTTTCATATGACGGATTAATCACTATCTCTTTTCAAAAAATTTATTGTCAACATAATTTTTATGTTATTGCTTGTTCCTTTTTTTATTCTTAGTTAACAAGTTTTAGAAAGTAATAACTTGTTTTTTTTTATTTTTTTATTTATAAGTGATCAATTTGTCGTTAAAAAATAATTACTAAGAAAAAAAAAAGTTTATTTTTAGTTGAAAGACAATATTTTTAAGTCGTAAATCATTTCAGAAATAAAAAAACTTGATTAATACAAAATAAAGAAATTTTATTACACAAAAATTGTTATAAACTTTGTAGCTTTGTTGGATAATAATTTTTTTTTAAACTTCATTGCGGTTCAATGGTTTATTTTTCTGAAATTTGATAATATATTGCTTAATTGTATTCTGATAAACTTAATCAATTAATTTTGTTGGAAACTTTTAACAATTTTATTTAAAACCTAAATTAAATTAAATTAACTTTTTTATAGTATTTGGAATCAGTACAGTCACCTATACCGGCATCCAGAAGAAACAGTCAGCAGGCTTTAACACCAGGTTCCGCGTCAACAAGAAGAAAACGTAAACGCATTACTGAAACCCTCACCAGTTTGGTGCAAAATGATTCACCTGCTTTGCATAAACGGCGATCAAGTATCAGCGATGCTGGTCATCTCAGTGTTAGTGGCAGTTTTTTGGACTGCACTGCCAGTCCTGATAGCAAACAGTTATTGGACGGTATGAGTTTTACACAATTTTGACAAAATCCAGTAATTAAAAAAAGACGTTTTACTTTTTTTAAAAATTTGTTTATTAGTTTTTTGAATTTTTTGTTTATGAAAACTGAAAATAAGGAATAAACTAATAGATATTCCAGAAGTGGAGGCTGCTGTCAACACTGAGTCTGCGAGAAAAAATTTGTCCCCGAGGCATCAAGTGTTTTTGGAACTAGTTCAAACTGAAACAAATTATGTCAACATTTTAAGAACAATCATGACAGTAAGTATTGATTTACAAAACAAAATATTTTTTAATAGATTTTACGAGTAAATTCGAATGTTTCTTTGCAGGTTTTTAAACAGCCTTTGGAAGAAGACGTTGACACGCCGAAAGAATTGCTTAACAGTTTGGAGATAAAAATTATTTTCGGCAATTTTCCGCCGATCTACGACGTACACAAGAACATGCTAGACGAGCTGCGACACGCCGCGCTCAACTGGACCGAGGAAACTAGCATTGGAAATATATTCTTGAAATATGCACCCGACCTCATCAAGGCGTATCCATCGTACGTCAATTTTTTTGAAAAAACCAAGGAAATGTTGGACCAGTGTGACCAAAAGAAACCTCGATTTCATGCGTTCCTGAAAATCGGCCAATCAAAGCCGGAATGTGGTCGCCAGAGTTTAAAAGAGTTACTAATCAAGCCGGTTCAGAGACTACCCAGTATTTTGTTGTTATTAAATGGTAAAGAGAAAAAAAAAACGAAAAAAATCTTTTAATTTAAGTTTCATAGTTTTTTTCTACATACTCTTTCAAAATTAAAGTAAACTTTTGCATAATTCGAGTTTCATAATTTTATTTATACTTTTTGCAGATACTCTTAAGCATACTAGTAAAAACAACCCCGACCATAGTGCCTTAGAAATGTCTATTGAAGGTATCAAGGAGGTGATGACGCACATAAACGAGGACAAACGAAAAACTGAGGGCCAAGTTGTGATGTTTGATATTTTTAATGAGATTGACAATTGTCCGCCTCATTTGGTTTCATCACACCGCTCGTTTATTTTAAAATGCGAAGTCACAGAGATGTGCGATGGTCTGAGTGGTCGTGGAGATCACCTCGTGCTTTTCCTTTTTACTGACACTTTGGAGATTTGCAAAAAAAGATCCAAGGCCTTTAATTCGTTGAAAAGTCCTAACGTGGCCAATGGTCTGCATTCGGTAAAAATGAACCAGGGCAAGCCTTACAAACATATCAAAATGTTATCACTCAGCGCGGTCAAGAAAGTCGTTGATGTTCCTGAATCAGAAGGCAATTTTTATTCTTTTATATTGTACTTTGTATTTTAGTTTTATTCATAAAGCACTCCATTTAATACTAACAATTATTTTAATAAAGTATCAAATGTTAAAGTTTATTAGTTCAACTCATTGTTGCAAATTAGCATCTTTTTTTAAAGCTAATTAAGTAATTAAAAAGTTAATTTTAATTAAAACTGTTGATACAAAATAAATTCAAGTACCAAATGCAAGTTTACAGAATTTTGTTTGATTTTTTTTCAATGGAAATTATAATAAGTATTATGTTACTGAGATTATAGATTGAAATTTTTTTACATTAATCGTTTTCTGAACATTAAAATCGTATTTTACATTACGTGTTATTTGAGGTCAATTTTTAATGATGTATAAAAAAAAATGTTTAATATAGATTATTTAACAAAATTAATGTTATTTTTTTCTTTTGCAGATAGTCACAATATGTTTGCCCTAATCGTTAGAAGTAATCAGGAATTGAAAGAAAAGTTCTTTCTATTCACTATTACAGACGAAGATGTAAACAAAACCAATTACCTGCGTACCTTGTGTAGACAAATGGCTATTAATGTCTGCAAACCTGACGCGGTAATTAAAAATTATATTCTTTTTTTTTGTTCTCAAAATTATATATATGAGAAATACAAATTGAAATTGATTTTTTTTTACAGGATTCATTCCTTATGAACCTCGATCCACAGCAACTCGAGATGGACACTAATGACGTCACTTTAGGAACGCTGAGCAAAGCATTTAAGTGAGCTCATTTCTTTTAAAAAAAATTTTATAAAATTTTTTTTTTCAAAATTCATTGTCTTTTAACTTTGTTGCGCAGATTTTTTTATCAATTTAATTAATTGAAAACAAATCTTGTGAAAAAACTACTACAAAAGAGATTGGCCTTGTCAAAGTTTATTATTAACATCTTTTTGTTAATTTTGTTTGTTTGTTTGTTGTCGACAAATTATAATAATGGGCCGACGATATTCGTTTGGTTACAGGAGTCTATTTCATAATTTTTACCTGGAGTATATGGACCCGTATGTGTTCCTACTCAATAGCATGTGTGAAACCACGTTAAATATCCCACTACCGTCAGTCTTCGTATCAGGCTGATTCTGATCTTTTTTCTCGTTTAGCTTATTGCTGATTATTAAATTATAGTTTTGCTTATTAGAAATTAGATTCATGGTTGAGAATCGATTACATTTGTCCATTATCAAACCTGAAAGTTTTCATTCATCGTTTCGAATGTAATTTAATATTTACTTTTTTTTTTTTTTTTATTTTAATATATTTTAAAACTTGTTTTAATTTCAATCCTAAAATGTCAAGTATCAATTGAATTGATTTTAATTACACTTACCAGTTTTATTTTTGTCAACTTGAAGATGAATAAAAAATAATTTTGTTGATAAGGCAAAAGTTTGATCATTATTTAAAATAATTGTTTAGGCGTGTGTAGTTTTTCCAATTAAATAACGACTACTTTTTCAGTTAATCACCTGTTTTCGCTTTTCTGTGTGGATTTCATTATCATAACGCATATTTTCCCAGCAATTTTTTTTTTGGATTTCAGTATTACTTTTTTCTCTTTATCAATCTATTATTTTTTTTTCTGTAAATATTTTTTATACACTTGACAGAGAAAAAAGTATTACTGTTTTGCGCACAAAAATGTATATTTGAGTACATAATTGAAATAAAATGAAATTAATTTTTCAGGTTTGCAACACGTACGAGAATGAAAGTAGGCAGAGCATTCAGTTTTAATAAAACACCGAGCAAGCTGAAGCGGGCGATGTCAACGATGATGTCACCGTTCGGTTCGACACAGAGCCTCACCCCTGCGAGTCAGCAATTGGCTCAAATGAGATTGGCCAGTTGCAATAATATTAATGTTAGTTGTTGACTGAGGACACTGTCATATCCTCCTCACATCTTACTTACACAATTTTCTGCCCCCTTTATTTTTTATTTATTTTTTTTTACTGCACGCGTTTCTTTTTTCATTCGTTTCCTATCTGTTGGTAACACTTGATTTTTGTTAGTTGGACAGGAAATGATGATTCGGCAATCATTTAAACGCAAACAAAATGATTTTTTCAGTTTTTCCTTTTTTTTAATTTTTTGAAATCTGTCAGTTTTAAAATGTCGCATTTCCTGACCAGCTTCATACAAAGCGAATGGAATATTAATAATAATTTTCTTCGATTATAATAACAACTTTTTTGCGCATGCTTGCTCTTTTTTCAAAGTGCACGCGGGATTTGGATCTCGCAAAGTGAGTAATACGCGAGATTTTTCTTGATAATACACTAAAAAATGTTGTTTTTCCCTTCTTTTTTCCTAATTTAACAACGCCAATATTTGTTTAACAAACTGGCCGATTTATTTAATTTTCTACTTTTTTTTTTCTTTCTTTTTCTGTATATCAATTTTTTCCGGACCTCAAATTTTTCTGAACGCAACTTGATTTGAAAATTCAAGGCTTTGAATTATAAATTCATCAAATGAAGATAATTTTACGCGTTTTTGAAGTGGTATTTTCTTCTAAAAATCTGTTTTGGCTACAGGATTTTCTTTTTACACACATTACTAACAATGAAGTAGTAATGTGTGTAATATTATATTATCTTTTTTTTCTTTTTCTTTTTTTTCTTTCTAAATCACTTAGCTTATAATAATATTTTCATTGTTATTAAGCTTAGATATATGGGATCATTAGCAAATCGATCGTGACAATGTACGATTTTGTTCCTGATTTCCGGCTTAAATAATTGTTTTTGTTTAAAAAAATATATAATATTCAAATAAGAAACACTTTCATCTGTTTATTTTAATAAAATCTTGCAAAACATCACCTTATTTTTCACACAATTCAATTTAAAGATTTTTTTCTTTTATATTCAGTACATTTAAATTATATTATTTTATAAAAATATGGTAGGTATTGTAAAACTTCAAACCTTCTGCTTGTCGCGTTGCCAAAATTGGGTTTAATTAATGCATGAATGTCTTTTTCATCAAAAAGCTTTTTTCTTTTCTTGTTTTGTGTTTCTTTGTCAATTTTATGTATCCTCATTTTATAAATGGTCATAATTTTTTATAAATCATAACTCAGACTATTTATTTATCATCAATCATTGTATTCCAATTGAAATATGGATTTTAATTTTTTTCTTTTCGTTTAATTTTTAGTTAAATTAAATTTTTTTTATTAAAAAAATAAAATTCCAATATTTCAATAAGGATATTACAAAAAATCAACTTTATTTGTTTGCCAAAAATCATTTCCTTGTGTCTTTCCAGGAGCTGGGCAATGGTGGTTCAGGTTCCCCATCTCGTGATGACGTCCTAGTTGCACCAATGTCGGTGCAGCCGACACGAAAAGCCAAATGCAGCACGATCAGTGTGGCCTCGTTACGAAGGTTGTAACCAAACGCTAAAAAAGCAAAAATGAAAGCATTTATATAAAAAAAATATCATATCCCTCGCTCTGCCATTGCTCAAGAAAAAACAAAAAAAAAAAAACAAAAAAAAAGAAAAAGAGTTTCCACGCTTTCTGTGTGTGAGTCATATGTTTGTTAATGCACTGTGTTCATTTGTTTACAAATTCGCCGTCAGGGTACTGCGATTGGGACAAAACTCATTTTGTAACGATTTTATTTCATGTAAAATCGTTGTCAGAAACAAAATTATTTTTTGTAAATAATTATTGTACTTTTCATCCACTTGGGTTTTAAGTAGAAGAGAAAAGTGTTGCTTAATTTAATTTTGAGTTAATTATAATTAGTAGAGAAATTGTATGTTAAGTGTCTTAAAATTAAGGGTATGCTAATATTTTAAAATGGTGTAAGTTTCAAGTGAGGTAATTAAGCAAATACAAAGTAACTAATTATTTTTTTACATTAAAGAATAATCTTTTTTAATTTATAGTTATTGATTTACTACAAAGGATTAAGAATATTTTAGTATTTTTTATTATTATTTTAGAATGTGTATTTAACGGTTATTATTTATAACCAAATAGAAAAAGTAATTTGCTTATGCATGCCCTTAAAAATTGATGTGTGTATATTAATAAATGAAGGTTTTATTTAATCTCAATTTCTCTTTCTATGATTGTATATAAATTATAATTAACATAAAGGCTTTCTTCTATTATAAAAATTAATTTAGTATATCTTTTTTTCTAATTTCTTTTCAGCTTTTATAAGAAACAATTATAATAGATTATAATACTTTTAAGTAATTTGGGATTATTTATTAATCTGTACAACAACAACAAAAAATATACGACAGTTACCTGACGGTTAGTGTACGTCTGATTATACATATTCAATAAAACTCATATTCATCTATTTATAATTAATGCAAATTATTATAAATGTGGGTTTGAAAGGGAGCATTCGTTGAACTTTAATTTAATGTTACAAACAAAATTAACAAAAATAGTATTTCAATCTAAGAAAAATAAATATATATTTATAACTTTTGTTAAATATACTGTGATAATAAAATGCATTGTACAACTGAAACTTCCCCTTCAAACTTATTTTGCATTTGCTAAATAGTCGAGTGTGCCTTCTGTTTACATACGCATGCGTGATAGACATTATTTGTTCTTGTGACACGCATTTCAATGAAATTAAGAATTAATCAATTTGTTGATTTGCAATGTTCTTAAAATAAATTTAAGTAAAAAAAAAAACTGTTTTTTTCCTAAACACAACGTGATATTGTTACGAATTTTGAACCAATTTTAAATTATTTTCTTTCAGTCTATATTAATTTAGATTTAAAATATTAAAGTTGGTTTGACATTTTACTTTGTAGTTGTGTCATGTTAAATATATAAAATATATTTAAGTAAAAGAAAAAAATATATTAACAAAATGAACATTGCAAACTCCTATTCGCTTATACTATTTACTGTTATTAATCGTTTCTGTCATTAATTGTTTTTAATCTTCATCTGTGATTTCATTAGGAGGAAGTTCATGCCATTGGAAAGTAACATTTAAATGGAATAATAATAATAATAATAACAAAAAAGTTCCGAAAAAAATGTACGTCAGGTGCATATGTACTTTGTCGACGTTACTATGATTCCCTCATTTTGGTCACTGGGCTCATTGATTTTGAAACGTGTATTCGAAAAGAAAAAAAACAAATGTTTGAATGTGCGCTGTGCCTTTCGTACTTAATCAACTTTTCTTTTAAGTAAATCTTTTTTTAATTAAGATTTTTGAAGAACTTATAAGTTTACTCGTGGTAATTTTTATTATAAAATAAATGTGATATACAATTTTTTTATTATCTTTAAATAGTACACGTTATCAAAATATAAAAAAGATCCCAGATTACAAACATTCCTTGTACAACTGGTTTTTGATACAATTTCTAAGCGTTGTTTTTTATCTAAAAATTATTTATCTACCTTTTTCGAAATGTTTCATGAATTCGTTGTGTATATATAAATATAATATGATTATATTACAAATTAATAGTATAAGAGTTCATGTAAACTTACGGCAATTTTGATATACCTTATTAATTTTTATAAGTTACATAATTATTTAGCGAAAAAAGTAAATGTACGATATTATTAAGATAATATATGCATTTGATACAATTTTTGAGATTGTAATATTTCAAGAAATAAATAATTATGAATTCAACATACAAATCTCATTTAACTTTTTTAATTTTAATCAAACATTCAACTTTTTATTAAATTTAAAATTTTGCTCCATAATGGTAAGACTGTCTACTTGAAAGTGTTACTTTCATATTTTAATGAATCATTTTTTCATCAATAATTAATATTTTCATCACTAACAAATTCATTTATTTGTGTTCTAATATTTCATTTTGAACGTCAAAATTTAATTATAAATGCTTAAATATAATAAATGATTTTATGTAAATTTTATAAATAGTTAGTGATGCTTTGTTTATTGTTTTTTTTTCTTTTTTAATTTAAATTATACATAAAAATATATATTTTTCAAAGTTGTGAGTAAATATTATTATAAAATATAGTGGAATAAAAGTTTTTAATTTTGTTGATTTTTGAGATTTTACTTTTTGATATTTGTTCGACTGTAGAAATCGCTCGGATGATGCTGAGAAGCCTGACACGTGAGTGCAGTACTTTCAAAAAATTTAGTGCCTCCGTTACTTTTTGTTGAAAAAAAACCGCACAGAACTTGCCTGGAACCAGCCAAAAGTGAGAAGCTAAAGACAATAATTCGTTTTTCGGTAGAAGCTCGTGCAGAAATTCAGGGATGAGAAGTTCCTAGACAAAATTTTTTAACATTTTTTGAATTAATTTTTTGCAAATTTTATTTGACTACCCGGTGATACTTGTAATTCGCTATTATTATTATTATTATATATATATTGTTAAAAAAGTTAAAATCAGAAAAAATATTATTAATAATTATTATAAATTGTACATAATGATTTAAGCAAAAGAATGAAATACAAATACGACGAGAGAGCTAATAATATTATTATTATTGTAAGTGCACGTGTTATTTAAAAATATAATTAAATTAAAGAAAAAAAAATTGAGAGAACAAAATGAAAACGTGTTGAAAAATGAACAAAAAAGATTTAGTTTTTTTTTGTCACGTCATTTTGTTTTCTTTTTCATAAAGCTTATTTTGTTGTCCAAGCACTCTGGAAAAAAGAATTTTTTTCGACCTGGTTGTGAAATCTCTCTGCGAATATGTTTTTGTATTTGAATGCAAGAATGGATGAATTTTTTTTTGTATTTTGATCAAACGAAAATATTGCATTATCTTCGTTAATAATTGAAATACTTACTTTTGCATTAAAATATAATATTTCTATATAATGTATTATATATACACACGTATGCTTATAAACGTTGGTTGCAGCTAATATTGTGATAATAGATTATCTGTGTGTTCGGAATCGAATTCCAAATTTATTCAGGTTTTTTTTTCTTTAATCTTCGAAACTTTTTCAAGTCTCTGAACTCTTTGATTAAATTAATGTTTGACAGAAAATCGCCCATTGAGGTGGTTTTTAAATCGAAAATTTACATTTCGGCTCGAACCTTTTGTTAAAAAGCTTTTTCGACCTCGAGAAAAATAACAAATATTTTTCTGAATATGACACGGTCGTGTTTGTGAATGCCGGTACTTTTTATTGTGATGTTTAATGTCATTCAAAAATAAATTTTCCTGTTGTTTTTTAATTGACAGTGAAAATTTTTATATTTGAGCGACTTAAATGACAATTTATTGGTTTAGTTAATTTTTCTTTTTTAATTTTCCATTTTAAGCGTTCAAAAGCACACCGTCAGTACGAATTTTCGTAATATTTATACACACCAACTTATAGAAATTTATGTTTCGCTTTTTGAAAAGTTTGTTAATCGTCAGTTATGCCATTCAACTTTTTTTTCATTTTTTGTACTTATTTGCATTATATAATTTTATTTATTTACCAAAAAGCATAATCTTTTGTTGGTTATATATATATATTTTTTTTAAACAAATTTAATAGTGGAATTGCATGACTGATGAAAGATATAATTTATTTAATGTTATGAGCAAATGTTATATTTGTGCCATACATTATAAAAGTGAAATATCTTTTTTTTATAGGAGTTTTAGCTCTACAGTATTTGTGTGATAAAGATTTTGTTTGCAACTCAAGGTTTGGTTAATTTGTTGGGATCATTTTAAGTGATTGCAATGACTTCATTTCTGACATTTTAGTAAGAAAATGAGCCTACTTGTTTCGTATTTCAAATTGTCTGTTTGTGTAATCAAAATGTCAATTTGAATATTTTCCATTTCATTATTGCGCTTGTATTGAAGAGTTATCTGTAATTACATTAGAAATAAGTATGGTACGGTATGCACTTTTTTGTTTTTTATATATATTGAAAAAAACATTATAATAAAGTTGAATTAAAAAATCATTTTTTTTATTAAATATGTATATTTATTCTAATTGGTATTAAGAAATTGTTTTTTGGAAATTTTAATGACAACAGCGGTTAATTATTAGTTAAATGTTAAAAAAAAAAAATAAAAAAACAATTGATAATCAGTTTAAACAGCGAAATGAAAATTGGACAATAAATACAAACTTGTTCAGAGACAATTTGTTTTAAATGTTAATATAAAATATTAAATTTGAATGGTAACTTGTTTGATTTTTAGGCAATAAATAAGAATAAGTTTTAGAAGAATAGAAATTGTAATAAGAGTAATAAG
>JABFPM010001671.1:0-19203 GCA_022817325.1 Idris sp. 1 HC-2018
GGGGGGGGGAGTTTGGAAGGAAAATCCAGAATTACAGAATGGAGATTATGCCGTTTCAATAATATGTGCTAAAATTTAGAAAGAATTTTACATAAATTCAAAACAAACTAAAAATTTAAACTTATCTTTCGGCTCTCTTAATGATATTGAACAAACAAACAAAAATTATAATAAAATATATTAATAAAACAACAACAAATTTTGCTTCTATGTTATTATTAATTCCATTCAGTATTAACAATATTTGGATATTATAAAACTGAAACACATTGTATTTTTATATTTTTTTCTCTATGCACATTTAAAATTATTTCTTTTAATTTATAATTTTTAATTATAATTATTATTTTATTCTTTGTACTTCTTATTAATATTATATTTATTTTTTAAATAAAAATAAACATTTTAGGAAATATCATTTGATTTATTTATTGATATGTCCTATATTACTGCATTCTCATTTCAAGTTTCTTTTTAAATTTTAGCACATATTACTGAAACGGCATAATCTTCATTCCGTATTTCTAGATTCCCCCTCCCTCTATTTACATGTCTCACACGCTTTTGTGTTGTGTCAAATGCGTCAGTTGATGGTAGTAGTAGTAATGTATACATCCTTTTTGTTAGCTGCAATTGCTGTTCGATCAGCACCTTTTAAAGAATGTATATAGTGCGGAACAATGCCATGTTGACGATAACCCACTTTCCAAGGCAAAATTCATTGATATTTGAATAAAAATGACGAGAAAAATGCATAAATTAATTCTTGCAGTCCAAATGATGTACACTAAGCAATACTAAAACAGTGCGTCTAACTTTTGAAGTAAAATAAAAATAAACTTTAGTTATAAACAATTAATTTTTTGGCAACGAGTGAACTTCGTTTTGTATTTAAGTGCATGTATTATAAGGTTCTTTTCAGGTTATGTAAGTGGTGCATTAATGTTATAATTATGTGGTTTTCAGCAAAAAACAAAACTATAAATTAACAGGATGACATGAAAAATGGAAAATTCATGCTTACTTGTTTCGATTTCTTATGACTGAAAAAATGGAGCGAAGTAGTGTTCAGAATCACATAAATGTTAACAATTCTTTGCGGAAAATTCCCGAACATGTTTCGATAGTGGTCGAACATTTTTTTTACAGGTAAAAAATGTACTACTATTTATTAAGTTTCTCATATTAATCTAAATGTTGAAGTAATTTTTTTAGTTTAATTCTTATTTTTTGGTTGCAGAATTGGTTTTTCAATAGCAAAACAGCCGAAAAAATGGATACTTTTTTGTCTCCTACCTGTTGTCGTGTGTTTAGCTGGTTTCACCAGATTTCGACAAGAAAAAAATCCACTCAATTTGTGGGTGCCACCTGATTCAGACTTTGTTAGGGACACTGAATGGCTGATGAGCAGTTTTGGAGAAGGACAGAGAGTTCAACAAATTATTTTAACAGCATACAATGTATTAGACCCTCAAGTATTATTAAAGGTATGTCAATTAAGTTTGAATGCGATTTATGTTTTTTTCTTGTTCAATAATTGAATAAATGTAATTATTTTAGCTGAACAATATAACCCAGCAACTTATGACTGTTAGATCGAATAAAAAGTTTCAAGTTTCCTGGAAAGATGTGTGTTTTCAGTGAGTATAATTTCTCAAAAATTGATCTCATATATACATATTTTTATAATCCAACATTTAATATAATTGTAGAGTTCCTGTAATAACCAATCCAGAACTTATTTCACGAAAAAAAAGACAACCAAGTGATTTCGATGACGATTTTTTCGATAAAGAACCAACTGCCAAAATGAACAGTACGTATTTTGAGCCGGTTGTTCACGCTCCCATCGATCTTTACTGTAAAGTTTTTAACAGTTTACCAAAAGGTTGTTTAGTTCTGAGCATACTAGACTTGTGGCATTACAATTCAACGATAATAGAACAATTAACAATTGAGGATGTGATTGAACAAGTCAATTCTATTAAAATCAGTCCAGTTATAGGACACTATATCAATTACACAGAATTTTTGGGTGGTGCAGAAAAAGATGAAAAAGGTCGTATTGTATCTGCAAGGGCCATTAAAACCCAGTTTATGGTGCGAGTTAACTTCTCTCAAGTCAACATGGACAAAATTGGAAACGATGCAGGAACTGCAGACTGGGTAAGGTGAGTTTATCAACCCCAATGAAGAAAAAAAATCTTATTTTAATAAATAGTAAGACAAAATAGAAGAGTACAGTAAAAAATTAAAAAGTGTAGTAAAAAGTTATTTTTCTTTCGTTGGGGAACATTTAAATTCAGCAGTCAGCTTGTTTTAAATGTAATTTATTTAACAGGCAACAGAGGATGTTTTGGAATGGGAATTACTTTTCTTGAACGAGTTGAAAGAATACTCGCAGTATCTCGAAACTGAAAACAAAGAAATCTCGTTGCAGTATGAAGCTGGCCGAAGTTTTGGCGACATCAGTTCGTCAATTTTATTTCAAGATATCGATAAGTTGATAATCGGTATCTTTTTAATGGCAATTTATGTGCAAATCATTTTATCGAATTTTAACTGTGTTGAATGGAGGGTAAGTTAAATTAAAATTTTGATAAACAATTTATTTTGCTTTCTTGAATTAATGCTGATGTTTATTTTGTAGTTTTTCTTAACAATGTTTGCACTGTTTTGCATCGGAAGTGCGTTCATTGTGGCAGTTGGTGCTTGTTCTTTAATTGGAATCCCATATGGGCCTGTTCACACATCGTTGCCCTTTTTGTTAATGGGTCTCGGAGTGGATGATACTTTTATTATGATGGCATCTTGGGAGCAAATACTGTCAGTTGAAAAAAATCGTATGAAACCTTTGGCAGAACAAGTTGGACTGATGTTGAGTCATGCTGGAGCTGCTATTTGCATCACTTCTCTTACGGATGTAGTGGCTTTTATCATTGGAGCTTCTACGGTGTATAATTTTAGCAAAGCTTACACTACTGGCCAAAAGTTTGAAGGTGTCTATTTTTTCAAATTCAACATGAAATAATTTGTTAGTTTTGCAGATGATTTCACATAATTTTGTTTGTTCGAAAGATTCAAGTTTTTAAATTGAACATAATTTTACGAGTTTTAAGAATTTTGTATAACGTTATATTTAAAAATGGCTCAAAAAGTCGAGATTATTATCGAGATTTTTTATACCATTCATTCCACCGTTTAGTATAATTAATGGTGTTTTACTGTAAAACAAAGTATGTTTAATCCCTCGCCAAAATATGGCCATTTGAAATTTTCCGTTTAAAACCGTAATTTTTGAAGCACTGAGGTGTTATTACCTTCCGAATCAAGCAAAATATGTTTTTGACTAGAAGTTTCGATTATTGCGATTATCTGCAATACTGAAAAATTGTTTTCAAGTTCAATTTGAAGAAAATGAGATATTTCCAAGTGTTCCCAGACTTTTGACCAGTAGGGCCAATTTTAATTAAAATTGGTAATTTTGTTAATTAATTTATTTCTATTTTAGATCTTGCCATCCCTGCAATCGTATTGCATTTATGCCGCTGTCGGAGTCTTCGTAACATTTTTATTTCAAATTACTCTGTTTGTTGCCATATTTACATTAGATGCTCAAAGAATTCATGAAAAAAGAAACTGCCTCATACCATGCATTGTGTACGAAGATTTCAGTGAAACTCACATCATGAAAAAACGCTCGACTTTTTGGAAAATACTCGATACTGTCTACAATAAAGCAGTTCTCACAACTCCAGCCAAAATCCTGATTATCCTGATAACTATAGTTATAACTGGTTTCGGAGCTTATGGTTCTTATTATTTGGAACAGTGGTTTGATCCCGTGTGGTTCTTGCCTGAAGATTCATATTTAAGTAATTACTTACTAGCAAATAAGAGAGAATTTCCTCAACGTGGTCACGCAGCTTCCGTTTTTATTAGCGGCAATGTCAACTACATATATGAATTTGAAAAAATACTCAAATTATCAGAAGCCCTTGAAGAAATGAAAGTCGTTGAAAATGTCGAATCTTGGCCCCGAAAATTTGTCGAATTTTTAAAAATGAATTACGAAAAAGGTAACTAAAAAAATTGAAATATATTTTCAACTTTCTGTTGATCAACAATAATTTGAATTAAAATTCTTTCAGATATCCTAGACAGTTCACTCAGTGAAAACAATTTTCATCAATACCTATCAACATTTCTATTCAGTCACAGTGGCGGAAAATATCAAAAAAATTTTCGATTCGATGGCAATCTAATTTGTGGCAAAAATGTGCCTCGCATAAAAGTTTTTAGCATAGATTTTACATTCGCAAGATTGAGCACTCCTCACGAGTGGATTCCGGCGATGGACAACACAAAAAAGACAGCTGCCGATGCCGGAATCGACGGCTATGTTTTTGTCTGGAGCAAAATGTTCGGGATGTGGGTGACGGACAAGGTTATCGCGCAGGAAGTAATGAGAAATCTTATCTTGGCGCTGGTTTGCGTTATGACCACAACAGCTTTTCTTATCGCCGAGTTGCAAACTTGTTTCTGGATACTATTGTGTGTTTTGTTGACACTACTTGATGTATGTGGATTCATGTATTTCTGGGGATTTACGATCGACATTGCATCTTGCATAAGTACATACAATAATTGTTGATTTAATGCACTTTTGCTATATAAATATTACTAATCTAAAGGAAATATTAAATATTAGCTCTGAGTTTACAAAGTATAATTAGAAATTAAATATATATAGTGTAATAAGAAAAATATTTATTATAATTGTGTATTCTTTTTTATTTAAAGGTCTCGAATTAGCAGTAGGATTGAGCGTCGATTATGCTGCTCACATAGCACATGCATTTTTAAACACCCCCTCACGTGAGGGCAAAAACAAGGACCGGCAACACAGAACGTTGATTGCTGTGCGGCACATTGGAGCTGCAGTCATGTATGGCGCAGGCTCGACCTTACTCGCTCTCTCTCTTATGGCCCTGTCAAAGGCTTACGTGTTTCAAATATTTTTTAAAATCTTCTTTATGGTGATTTCATTTGGACTGTGGCACGGCCTTATGCTGTTGCCAGTAATTCTGAGCACAGTGGGCCCTCGACATTTAAAAACTCATGAGGAGCCTCCGGCTCGGGAACTCGAATCGTTGTCCGCAAATGTCTGCAACTCGGACCAAGCCAACGGTGTAAATAGAGAATGATAATTTTTTATTTATAAAATAAATGTTGTATTTCTTGTTCTAAAGATCTTTGAATTTAAGCTTGAGAGATATACAGATTTTCTTTTATATTGTAAGAAAAATATGGTTTCATTGCACTTGAAATTGATACAGATTTGACATAATTGTAAATATTTAAATGATGGATGTATGTTCTTTATTATTAATACTTTATTATTCTTTATATCTGCTCAAGTAATAGATTGGAAAATTCAATTTTAGTTTTATTTATTCATTATTCTAATTTAAATTTTGAGCAAACTATTAACATTTCCTAATATTCGACATTTTTTTAATTCTGAAGAAACTGTATTGAATTTTTGAATAGATGACGATTTATTATTTATGTTTGGCATTTTTAAACTTTTGAAATTTTAATTCCAATTTCAATTAATGTAACGTTATTTTTTCATCAAAAATTGTTATAAATGTTAATTATAGTTTATTCATTATTAATTACATCAATGATGAATGTTTGTGGTGCTAAGATATAAACGAATTCAAAGTGTATTTTTGTGTTAAATTATTTTGCTAAATTATAAACACATTCTATAGAATAAAACAATATATTTTTTGAAAAAATAAGTTTATGTGTGTAAAATGTGTGTTGGCTTAAATCCAGTGAAATGAAATTTGTAATTTAGTACATATAAGAAACATTGTGATAAACGAAAATTGGCAAAAAAATAATATATTTTGTTATAAGAATGTATCATCGGTTTTCGCACATTTAAAAGTATTATATTTGAAAAGATTCGTAATTATGTGATATTGTAGAAATAATTATAAGATACTTATAAAATTATACGTATACAGATATTTTTGTGAACCAAATCAATTATTGTCGTTAAAGAAACTCAAAGTAATTAGTATATTTAAATCTTAGCTAAAAATAAGTAGTATATTGATTTAAAATGTCAATTAAAAATATTGAACTTCTGAAATGTATGTTTTACTAATATTTTTTTCAATTATTAAGAGTTTCTTAATAAAAAATTTATTATATTTTTAAAATGTTTTTGCTATGTATTTTGTTAGGTGTTTGAATTAATTCGAATTTGAATTAAGCGTTTTTTTTCGAAAATTGAGGGTTTATTGTGCAAACATAATAACAAATAGATTATTCAAAGTATTGACCATCAATAGCCACTACTTTTTGCCATCTTTTTGGCAGCATACAGATTCCGCGTTGGAAGAACGACTCGTCTTTAGAGGCAATCCAAGAATCGAGCCATTTTTTACACTCTTCATAAGAAGTAAAGTGTGTCTCAGACAGGCCGTGGCCATTCGTGTTATCAATTTACGAGTATTCTAAACAAACTTCAAAAAATATTAACAATTAACTGAGTTATAATAAAAAAAAGGAAGCCATGTTTTTTTTGCAGTGGTTTACCGTGGTCACGATATCTTCTTGTGTACTCATCAGAATTGGCTCTAATTATGCTAGTTTTTTTTGTAATCGATATATCTAGTTAGTACCATAAGCTGATTTTAAAATTTTTACTTCTACAAAGAAATATCGACATTTGAACATAAATATTTTAATTTAGATCTAAAAATTACAACATTATTTGTTTATAAACTATAAATAAACAATAAATTTGACAAAATCTCTATTGTACTAACTCCCTATATGATTAATAAATAACTCCTCAAAATCTGAAGTAAATCGGTCCACTAGAGCCTGAGATATTTTGACCACCGCATCTGAAAAAGTAGTTCCGAGAAAACAGCGATTAAAGATTTGGTAAAGGTTTAAATACATATATGTTGTTTATATTTTATATTTACTATGTAGTATCGATTCCTACACCATAAAACTCATCTTTTGCCATTTCTGAAGAAATTTTGGATTGTCTTTTGAGTAATCGCACTTCTTTTGAGCTCTCCAATGCTCTAAAATCAGCCTGTTTCATACGGCGTCCATCTTCGACCTTTGCGTATTTCAAGCACTCAATTCCAGCGTTAACTCCCATATTATTCATGATACATAACAATGAAATTGTTCCTTCATTAAAAATGCATGTAGCAATAAATGCAGCAATTTCGACGATTTTGGCGCCGTTGTACGATACTTTTGGTGCGATCTTCCAAATCAAGTTATTAAGGCTTTCGTTGTTATTATGATTGTATCCACCTAGACATTTTTCTAATAATTCATCCTTACTTATATCCTCGTAAACTGGTTTAATTGCTTTAAAAACATCTTCATGAATGACTTTTTCATGTTTGTAATATTTCAATTTCCTTTGTGTTTTTGCACGTTGCAAAATGTGATAAAACGTAGCCCAAACTGCATTTTGTAATTTTTTAAGTGAGTCATGGTTTCGTCTAATAGCTAATCCGTAATATACAGTCAACTTGTCAATCAGTGCAGCGGTTAATTTGTTACGTCCACCAAGTCCTTTTTTTTCAACTCGCGGAGTCTTCTACCCATGCGCTTTTGCACATGTCCTATGCATTCTTTTTTTTATACAAACAGAGGTACCATAAGGTTTTGCATTGATGATACTTGTAAAAGTTTTTGAATCTCCGTCGCCTATGTAATTTGTGTATCGAACACCACATTTTTCTAAACTTCTTTTATACATTTCTGTTACGGCATCCACCTCCATCTTACCTGATGAACCATCATGATTTCTCAAGCAATTTTTTTCATGTTCGTTGAACCATTCTTCGAACTCAGCAGTGTCTTTTTTTCACTTCACACATCACAAGCCTTGCAATGTAAGGATTTAACAATGACATCCACAACTTTCCCTGTATAATTTCCAATAAGAGATGCCACACCAAATAAAGACGAAAATCCTCGCTTTTGCCAGCTTCCATCACCAGACACTGTCAAATCAATACAATCATTAACTTTATTTTTTTCGACAGATAAATTTTTTTCTTCAATGACAGCTTTTTTCAATAAACATTCGATAACAGTTTTACAGGCGACATGTATATGATTTATATATAATTATGTCATATGTGCTTTGAGCTACTGGAGAAGGTAAATCCATGAGGCCACAAAATTTGTTTAATACATTCAAGCCAATGCCTAGTATATTCTCATAGCGAAAACTATACGTCGGTTTATTCCATAACCATTCTTGATATAAGGACATGAAGAAAGCTCTACAGGATCGCAAAGCTGACATCTCACTACGATTTTAAAACCAAGGCCTCTAATATCTTTTTCTTCAAACTTAATATCATTTCCACAGCTTTTACATTTCACATACTGCGAAATAACACCGAACACAGCAAAAAAATTAATTATTCTGTAATTTACACTTTTGTTAGCCTGTATATCTTTAATAGGATTTGCACTTAATTTCTGAGTTGATGAACTTAATCCTATTGTTTTATTTTTCCATCTATTTGTAATAGCTTTTTTTGGTTTACCTTTCTTAATTCTGACTTTTCTTAACTATAATTAATGAAAATAAGTAAAAAAATATTGATTTTTTGAACCCATCTAGGTGTATATGCCCCCTTAAATGGTATGCCCAGCATCTTTTTGAAAAAGTTTTGCTGTATTTTTTCGAGTTCATTTACAAGATTTAAAGACCATAAATGGGCACAGTAGTAAACTAAAGAGAGCAGTAGGCTGTCATATAATTTAAAAATAATTGATTTTCTTTACAGTACACAAAAAGAGCATTCAGATTCCTCAAAAGCATATGTGGGGATTCACACACGATGACAATATCATCCGCATAAGCTAACAGCATAATATCAGTTTTGTTGTTTATATGAATAATTCTGCACATTTAAAAATAATGCAAATATATCAGGGCTAAGTAAAGTAAAATTAATAAGTATAGAGCAAATAAAAACTTATTCTTTTACTTTTTCCTGAAAAAACAAAATTTAAGACGAGTTAAGTCACTTAACTGGTTATGGATAAGAATGAATTAAATCATAATAATTACATTGTATATTGAAATTGGGCTTGAAATAAACATTTCTGTCAAATCAACAAGGTTTACTGGAACATAAGTTATTATGTCATCAACATAGCGATAAAAAAAGGATATGTAGTAATTAATTTTTTTGAAACACCTGTCCTCCAGATATTCCATAACAAGTTCCGCTAAAACGGGGGACAAGAGACACCATATATAAAATATATAACAAAAAAACAATTACAACAATCACAGGTTTCAGTTGCTGATAAAAAGGATTTGACTGATAAGAGGTATTTTGTATCTGCACCTTATATTAGCCAAATTGCGCTTAAAATTAGGCAGTTGTCAAAAAAATACAAAATTGACTTAGTTTTCAGCAATCACAAAAAAACTGGGATATTGTTTGATAAATTCAAAGATAATAATAATGTGGAGCTTAGATCGAATGTTATCTATAACATTCCTTGTAAAAACTGCAATTCGGATTACATTGGTCAAACAAAAAAGTATCTAAACATAAGGTTCAAAGAACATGAGAAAAATTACAAACTATATCTTAAAAATTATACAGCTTTAACAAAACATCAGGTGGATAATTCTCACTATTTGAATTTTGATAAAATAAAGATCTTAGGATCTGAGAACAATTTTAAAAAACGACTAATGAAGGAAATGCTGTATATAAATAAAAATATTAACACAGTCAATGAAGGTTTGGACATTGATAATTTGAGCATTATTTTTCATAACTTATGATTATTTTATAATATTTATTTTTAATGTACACATAATAATTTCTATTTTTGTAATCCAGAAACCGTTTAGTTTATAATTAATAAAATGTAAACAATATAATGTTATAACAAATTGTAAGAATAATTTTCTCAGTCTAGTTTTACAGTTGTATCATGACATACTTAATCAAAAGATATTTTGACGTATTACTTTATATTAGTTTATATTTAAAAATTATTATGATTTTGATTAAGAAAATGTCCAAGAATGTACTTTGATAAGGGATTATTGCATAATCCGAAACTTTATAGTGTTTATAAACATGTGTCCACAAAGGATTAACTTAACTGAAATTTTATATTTATTTATAATAACCCTTCCGTTTCCATTGGCCCCATTTTTAATTCTATTCTTTATATTATTTTTTTTAAGAACGTGTGGATCAATAACTTATGGTATTTAACCTCACAAGTTAAATCAACATAAGTTAATTAATATGTGAGTTTTTGCAAATTTTTTTGCTCAAACATTATAAATTACTGTTAAATGCACAATAATTACGAGAACAAAAATTTGACATGCAAACTGTAAAGTTATTTTTGAAGTATGCAATTACACATTAAATTTGTTTCTGCGTTAGCTGGGCGTTGATATTTTATATAGAAATTAAAAAATATTTTTTATTTTTCAAAAAAAGTCAAATAAAGTCTTTTCAAAGTTTTCTACGTTAAATTGCACGTAAAAATATTAAATATCCTATGAGAAGAAATTGAGGTGTCCTAGTTTCGTTAAGAAGCTTCGGTACCTGAGAAAAATAATTGCTGTCACAAACAAAGATTTGCTGATTCTACAACAACATATACTTAATATAAAAACAGCAACATTTTATATTTTTTGTAACATAAGTGCTCTTATCAGTACTATAAATGGTGATGGTATAAGTAAAAGAATAGTAAGAATAAATAAATGTGTCTCAGGTTGTTGTCCTCAATTTTGTGTACAATAATAAGTAATCAGAGGGTAAAAAACAATTCTTCAAATTCTTTTTGCATTATTAAAAAAGTTTGTCAAACTAATAATTTTCTTGGTGTTCAAACTTTGAATTATCGAATATTAGATCTTTGAATATGCCGATAATTAAGAAAACTTAACTTGTTATAGAAGTAGTTATATGTTTCATACGCAAAAAATTACTACAAAGACCTGAAAATAAGTACATTAACTCTGATATGATATTAAGTTATAAATTAACTTCGAATAATTAATGAGAATAACAATCAAATATAATTTTGTGTAAAAAAAAATTTTATATAACACAATTAGTATTTAAAATAATTGATAATAGAAAATTGTGAATTATTTAGAAAAAAACAAATATATTAGAAAGTATTACTCACTTTGGTAATAATTGGTAGAGTAATTCTTCACATTTTCTTTTTTCCTCTAAATAATCAGCAGTTCGTTCTTCAACTAATGTTTCCAAATTATTTGCATATTGTTCCATACGAGAGAGCAAATCATCTAATATATTACCACTTTCATAGTCCCTGAAAATGACAAATGATGGATCAGTAATTGGAAACATAATTGAAAATCATCAATTAATCATTTAATCAAATGTTATTAAATATTCAACAAGAATTAAATTTTTGAATAAAAGCAGAGCAAATTAATAAATGTTATTTATTTATAATATATGTCAATGAAATATAAAAGATTAATTTATTTATTACGTACTTAAAACCATATAAATTTGTAATCAGTATTAATGTTTAACAATTCAAAGTTCAAATATACTAACTTTACAAATCAGACTTAAGACTGACATAATTCGAACTTGAATCACTAGCAATATCAATATAGGTATGTGTATGAATAAAATATCTATTCATAAATGAATTTATATGGGGCATTATTTGTGAGTGTTTCATTTAAAAATGACACTGAAAACCCATTTAGGTAAATATAACCTGAAGTCTAACTGTGCCGTTTTCCTACCATAATTTTCAGGTTAGATTAACCTGACAGTCAAGTTATATTAACTGGACTCTAAAACAGAATTCTGGTTGTATTTACTTGAATTTTCAGGTTGGATTAACCTGATTGTTCAGGTTGAAGATTACTCCCAACCTGACATTTCTGTTTAAATTAACCAGATATGCAGGATGAATCAATCGTATGAATAGAATATTCTGAAAATTTGAAAACTTTGAAAGTTTTGATCTTATTCGAATAAAAAACAAACTTGAAATATTTATAAATAAATTTCCAAAGATCTTAAAATATTTTGTACAATTTATTCAATATTATTATTTTAAAAATTTATTATAAATTATTCTAACTTATATTTGAAATATTATTCAAAAAAATCTTCAAATAATTTTTGAAATGTATGCAACATTGTGATTATTTTAAAGTTTTCAGCTATAAAATGAATGCAAAATTATTCTTAATTAATTCACTTCACTAGAAATAAAGTTCCGAAAAACTATTTTTCTCGGTTTTTTTGACTAGCAAACAAGCCTATTTCTACGGTTATAGAGTCAGATAAAGTGATTATAATATTCACGAAATGTTAGTGTCCATTAGTTTTATTTATCAAATTTCTTATGATTAATATATATTTAGAATATTTTGTATTGTATTGTTTCGATTATATTTTACAGAGTTCACGATATTAATAATCGTACGAATAATTATCATTGTCACAAAAAACGATGAAAGATTTAAAATTCTGTGTCTTAATTTGATTTCAAATTTTAAAATTAAAAATATTATATAAATTTATATATGAAATATTATTCGAATCCTTTACTTCATAGGCTTGGAAGTGATCGTTAAATTCAACTGTATCCAAATTGCAAACTTATAATAAAAAATTATCAGTTTTCATATCAGTTGCTGAGTTAATATCAAAGAAATTTCAGCTGGGCCAAAATAATGTTTTTTTTAGCAAAATACAGCTTTTCCAAATTTAATAATAAATTATTCTCTGTGCAAGAATCAAACGAAATTTGAACGAGGATCTATAATATTAGTAAGAGCTTATGAAAATACGCTTTTTCCGGATTTTGCGAATATTTCTAACATTTACATCACTGCAGAGATTAATTCCTGCTTGTCTGGTTAATTTAACCAGAAATTTCAGGTTGAAAATAATCGTCAACTTGAAAATTCAACCAGAATTCTGTTTTAGAGTCTGATTAATATAACTTGACTGTCAGGTTAATCTAACCTGAAAATTATGGTTGGTAAACGGTACAACTAAACTTCGGGTTATATGCTTGAGATAATGCTTGAAATAATTTTTTTCGTAAACTACATCGAAAATAAGGAGACACGTATATTTTTTTACAATTTTTATGCGAAATTACTGAAATATGATTTTTTGAGGTAGCCGCAACTCTTAAAAGCGATTTTCCCAATAACTACCTGTTGGAAAATAATGACGGGTACTGTTTTGAAAGATTTTTTTATGAACTTTCGAAATATAAAACTTAAAATTTGTTTAAACAATTATAAGTTACTTAAAAATTGAAATTAAATAAAAAAAACTTGAATTTTTGCAAAGATCGATATTTTTTCCGATTTTTTGAACAAAAATGTTTCTTATTTATCCGTTAATATGTGGTTAAATTTTTTAAGTGGTATCTTGAACGGTTAAAGAGACATGAGAATTTATTCGAGGGACGGCGCGCCGAACGCCGTACGCTGTACGACTAGTCGAGCGAGCGCTCACTTAACAATATTGCAATACGTTATAAATTAATTTTAATTTCTACAATGCTATTTGATAAACAATTTTTAACACAATTTTTTCTATTATAAAATATATTTTCACTCGATGAAACTAACAATTTTTCGAGCGCGAGCGCGCAACTTCAAAAAATCACATTTCAGTAATTTTGCATAAAAAATTAAAAAAAAAATACGTGTCTCCTTATTTTCGATGCAGTTTCCGAAAAAAATTATTTCAAGCATTTTTAATTTTCAAATGAAACACTCACAAAGAATGCCCCATATATACTATGAAAATTATTATAAAAAGTATATTAAAGAGTTAATTATAAATAACAATAATCTTAAATTTAAGTTTAACAAGAATATTATTAAATTAAATAACTAACAATAAGAATGTTAAAATCAGTCTTATCGACATCAATTTTTATGTAGAAATGCATTTAAATACTCAAGTTGAAATTTATGTTTAAAAAGGCAGAAATCAAGAATCAACATTTAGTATTTTATTGTAATTTAATTTTTTTTTAGAACTTTTCTCTAAGTTTTATAAAATTTTATTTATTATATTGCAACACATAAATGCTATATGTACACGTAGCATGTTGGATTAATAAGATGATAGTGTACGAATCTAACATATTACTTGTCAAGGGGAAGCATTTCTACCATAGCTTTAGTCAGTCAACAAGATTCTTGTCAAATCTTACGCAACTAACATACCGCAGACAATGAAGAAAGATAATCGTATTTATTTTCAGTATTATATTTTTTCCCTTTTATATATGAAAAACTTTAATATTAATAACATTTGTTATGGTATTATAAATTTTAAAGATATAAAACAAATGGAGCATTCAGTATAAATATAGTTTTTGTATTTAAAAACAAAAAAATTATTTCAACTAAATTTTGATTTGTGTTGAACAAAAATACATTCTTTCATAAAAAATTTTATGCTTACTTATTTATTTTACGTATAGTTTGTTTTAGTACTGTAAAATCTGGTCTGTCTGCTGAATCTGGAGCCCAACAACGGCGCATTAAGCTTGCAACCTGTAATCATATGTAACATTTTGTATTACACATTCATAATGAAATATGAGCAATTCTGCAGATAATTTTCCGTAAAAAAATAAAACAATTTCTGATTGAGGGGACATTTTTGGGGTCATTTTTTTCTTATTTTTTGCGTTCTAAAATAGACACATGAAAATTTAAAAGGTGACACCTATAAAATTGCTAATTAGACAAATGAAAAAAAAACCGCTGAAAGCAAAATATCTGTAGAATTGTTCATATATAGTCATCCTTTAAATTTTAATTGGACCCAATTTTTTGTGTACGTTTGATAGGCGAAGGAACAAAGAAAAAATAGTTTTGAAGGTGTGCCCTGAGTTCCAAAATTACGATTTTTTTATTGCTGTAATAAAATTTTATATAAAATTGCTTTTGATAGTATATTCAAGGGTGTCATCCTTAAAATTTCTAAGAGCACCACTATTTTTTGTTTATTTTAGAGCACAAAAAACAAGAAAAAAATGACTCTAAAGATGTTCTCTCAATTAGAAAATTTTCGATTTTTTTACGGTTAAAGGAAAATTATCTGTAGAATTGCTCATATACAATAGAGTGGCTCAAAAAATATAATTTTTACATTTTTTTAGTCTTATTATGAAAGATAAGTTGTTTTGTAAAGAGTTGTAATGAAAAAAAACATACTGTTTTCCAAATTAATATATAGTATTTTTGTAGTTTTTTAATAACTATTCTTTTCAAGTAATTCTTTATTTGTTGGCTAATTGGAACTATAATTTTTATTTGAAGATTTTTAATGTTAGGAACTACATTTTTTATTTAAGAAGCATCATTTAAAAACGATATGAAAGATTTACATTTAACAAGTATCTCAGGATTACAAATCTGCTGGAAATTATATTTACTAAATAAATGAAGAGAGTTTAAGAAATTGCGTCCCGCTCATTTTTCTTTTTTTAAAGCCCTATTTAGACGACTTATTGCAAGTTCTACGGTAAGTAAAAGTATACTACTTCATAGTTGGTTTATTTAAAAGCAACAAATTTGAATCTTTGGAACAGTTTCACTTAAATCCAATGAAGAAAGATATTTTTTAAAATAAAGTTTTAAAAATAAGCGAACAAATTATTTTTTCCGTAACTAATAACTAAAATTAATAAACAATAGCAATTTTAATATTTGTTATCAAAGGGAGTATGAAGTTGAGTTTTTTAATTAAATATATATTTTTAATATAACGTGGATAAATGAGGATAATTTTAAAAGAAATTTAATATCACGAGTCTATTTGATTATCATGTAACATTTTTATACAATAGTTTTTCTTATATTTAATTTGATTATTACGTTTTTTTTTATTTTCATTTTATTTAAGGTAATTTTATAATATTTTTAATTATTTATTTAAAAAAAACAGCTGCTAATAATGCAATAATGAGAATAAATGATTGGTTTCGAAGGAAGTAATAAAACTAAAAAGTACATACTTCACTAACATTTGCTAATATTTCTGACGATTATTTCAGAGTATTTTATTTTAGTTTCAAACTTTGTTCTATTAAAAGCGATTATATTATTACTTTTATATTATTCAAATTACATAATGTATTTATTAAATGATAAACTCTATAGCTGCGCGTCGTAAAACAAAATATTAAAATATTACTGTGGCCTTATTTAAAATTGTATTTTAAATTAAATTAAACAAATGATGAAATAGCAATTATTAATCAAGTATATCGTGTTTTTTGAAATGTTTTAATAAATTAATTTAAATAACAACTCGAGTAAGTTTCATCGTATAAATCATCTTAACTATTCTCTTCATTTTCTTGTACATGTTAATATATTAATGTAATTTAAAATTGAATTTGAAGGAGAATGCAAATATGTTTCCTTATGTAACACAAAATTTTATGTTATAAGAAAGAGATACGTGTACAACTGAAACACTAATTTTCATTTGTAGTTATACAAATTGAAATTCTAATTATTCACAGAACTATTCCAACATCTAATAAGAAAATTACTTTATCTCATTTGTCTCAGTCACTAGTATATTAATTTGAGAGAATGAGCCAAAATTTTCTTTCCAAATTTATTTAAAATTTGTCAGATATTTGAACTATCTATTAAAAATATAGATAACTTTTAATGTAAAACAACATAAAAAGTAACCAGAATAAAAGAATTTTACTACATAAAATGAAGACAAATGCTCTTGCATGAATGAATTTTACAGAAGTTGAAATTGCCTAGAGTAGTGTTTTCCAGTTATGACCTGGCAGTCAAACAATCTTACTTGGCACGGTTTTTAGTCCACAAGATGTTCTTGAAGTTTATATTTTTAAGTTACATAATTATGTCTTATTGAGCTAGTTTCTTAAAAAAAAAAAAAAAATATAACAATATCCACATGTAATAATTTTGATATAATATAGAGTATTAGTATATTTAAAAGTAATAAAATTGGTATAATTTAATTAAATAGGTATATTTCAAGAAACAGAAAAAGTTTAAATTAATTTAAAATTTTTTTCAACCAAAGTTTGGTCTTCCGTAACTAAATCATGAATGCAGTCAGACGTAGAATAACTATTTCCAACTTTTTAAAGCTAACTTTTACGTTTTAAACTAAAATCTTTATTAGAAATGTAGCTTTAGAATATTAACAGTTTATTATCAGTGTGTAATTTTGCTTTGAAGTTTAGATCAACATTTTGTTTAAAAAATCGTATCTTTTAATTTTTATTTTCTAAAGTGAATAAAGAATAATTTTTTACACTTAATACAAATTATTGTGAATCATAAGTCTCATTCTTATTAAAAAAAACTTCATTTAAATTATGGTGGTTTCATTATGGATATAATTTCTTAATTTATTACTATATAGTTAACTGATTGCACCAGTTCTCAAATGCTTACTTTAATACCGTAATAATAATCTAAAATGGTATGAATTTATATGTTCCTATAAAATTTTAATCTTAGCTTTTCAATCAATTAACCGCAATTATCATATTCATCAATTACCAAATTGTTTGTGCAAGCATTATTTATAAATTTTGAATAACATAAGGTAAACTGATGTACGATTTAAACACGTAATTTTTCACTATTAAATCGTATAAAAAGTGAACATATTGTTTACTGTCTATAAATTGAAACAATTAGAGATATACAATCAATTAAACTGATTCGATTTTATTGGCTATAAAAAGTCTATTATTGAGGCTTTATTTTGTTTTTTTCGGTTCAACAAGATTTCATGCTGTTTCAGCGTTCTATTTTTTTCACCTAACTTACGACTTTTCGAATACTCGGTTGACATGTTATAAAATAAGCATAAACAGACTGTAGTCAAGATATTTGGTTGAACTTTGACCTTCTATCTGATTGAAAGTGTACATTTAAGAGCATAAATTACAGTTCTAATATAAAAGAGATTGCTCTACTTTTTATTATTGCTTCGTTTGACAATAAAACAAGTATTATCACAACGTGCTTTAATTGCTTTATGAAATTTAAGTTAAGTACTTTATGAAATTGCTTGATAAGAATTTCTTTTTGCAGAAATTCTGTTTCACTATTGAAAAAAAAGAAAAAATTTAAAGTAAAAGTATACTACTTACCTCTTCGTCAACATTATCATCTATTACTGGTCTTAATGGAGAGCCACTTGGTCTTCGTACTCCTTCGACAATTTCTGAAACAAAAATAAATTTTTATTTCAGTATAACATTTTTATGAAATTAAAAATAACTTCTGTTGAGCATGATTTATATTACTATGAGACTATAAATCTTGAATTTAGTAATTGACACTGTAAAAAATTCTTTTTAGAACCAATTAATAATACACTTCGATTAAATAGATTTCAATAATTTGTATCAGTTATTTGATCGTAAAATCAATTTAAAACAATTGTTTGTCCAACAATAATACATTGTATTTTGAGTGCAACAAATTTTGTTTAATTCACTGCCATTTCACATTCATGTATGACTTACACATGTATAAAGCTTTGTTGCTCCTATATTCAACTAAATCTTATTTAATATTCACTTTAACTTTCAAATTACATTTCATATTTCATGCGCTTCTGTATATTCATAGTCATTGTCTGTCAAAGTGTCTGTTATATGAGAGTTTTAGTAATGTTATATAGATTGATGAAAACCTTATTCCTTCGGAGAAAAACTCTTTTAATTAAAAAAGCTTAAATATTTTTCAATTTTTCAATATGAGCGATTCTACTGATAACTTTTTAGTCGTAAAAAAATTGAAAATTTTCTGGTTGAGGGAACATCTTTGGGGTCATTTTTTTCTTATTTTTTGCGTTCTAAAATAGACACATGAAAGTTTAAAGGGTAACACCTATAAAATTGCTAATTAGACAAATGAAAAAAAAACCGCTGAAAGCAAAATATCTGAAGAATTATTCATATATAGTCATCCTTTAAATTTTAATTGGACCCAATTTTTTGTGTACGTTTGATAGGCGAAGGAACAAAGAAAAAATAGTTTTGAAGGTGTGCCCTGAGTTCCAAAATTACGATTTTTTTATT
>JABFPM010001672.1:0-19199 GCA_022817325.1 Idris sp. 1 HC-2018
CAACAGGATAAAAATTTTCCCATCAATTTCTGTTATGTGTCCGCGTAAAACCCTTTCATTTGTCATAAGTGTCTGTATACTTGTAGCAGTCGACCCCGATTACGCTGCATTTTAAATTACATTTAACTTAATTTTTTGTTGTTGCTGTAAGTATTGTATGAAGAAACCCGCCATGTGTCAATAACTCATTTTATGTTCCACAATTAATTATTTATTTTTTCAACACACAGCTGAGAGAGTCACAAATTTTTTGTCAAACTTGAACTATATGCATTATAATATCAGTTTACACAATAGCAATTTTTAATAGCCTATTATATTATTTTGCAACTATTAAAATCCTTGCATTGCACACGATTTCAAGCATAATTTTCTCACTTTTCATAGCTTTATCATATTCAGAATTCATAAATCACCAATTTATTGTTAAAGGCTAATAATTTAGCATCGCCGAGAGTTTACTCTCGATACACATCGTTTGCGGCGTTCCTTTCGAAAAACGCCTTCCTTATCGATGGCGATTATAACGACGGGCGAGATTCCAGCGTGTCGCTTTTTTGCCGCACGGCCTTCGTCGTCGTCTCCAGCGTAAAATCGAAATCGCTCGCAGTATGGAAAGGGCGGCGGCGATGTAGCGCCGAGGTATGAGAAGTTAGCGGCATTTAGCTCCGGCAATCGGTAGGACACCTGTGACATTTCATTAAGTGGCTGGTGCCGGCTTGCCGTTGCTTGTGTGGAACGGACGAAAAGCAACACCGCGCCAAAGATAGCCCGTGGAAAAATGCATATCATTTTGTTTAATTCGATAATATTTTCTTGCAACTTCCTTGTACTTCAATGAACTTTATTAGGCGTTTTATAAACACTTTGCAGAGAAGAAAAAAAGAAAACTCAGGGAAAAATGAAAGAAAAAAGATAAACGTGTTAGGTATTAAACTTGGGAAATCGCGACTTTTTTAAGTTGCTATTAAAAGAATGCTTATGCAATGATTTGCGGGACAAATAAACTCTGTCAACGTTAAGCGTTTGCGATAAATTCTTATGAAAGTGCGCACGAACGGTATTTCGTTTTGAGAAGTATATAATGTATTAATAAGACTTTCAGGATGTATATGAGGTTTGTGAAATGATGATGGAGACAAATTGAAACTATCCTGGTAATAATCTGGAAGTCGTTTTGCAAAATTTAAAAAAATTCTGAGTGCATTGAAAGAACATTTTTGTGATTAATTTATATTACAAAGCCGATGTTTGCATAACGTTGTGTAATGATGCACAATGAAAAATAAATAATGACTGTCGCAAGTAGAAATCGTTGGTTCAATAGATGTAACAATTTTTCTTTTAACTTTATCATTATTTTGATCGCTGACATATTAAAGTCATTCAACAAAAAAAAGCAGAAATCCACACTCATTCTTTAGACAAACAATTTTTATCAAAATTGTACACTTCTGCCAGACGACAACTAATAAAAATTAATCTTTTTTTTGAATTCTGCTTCCTCAATTTAAACCAAACTAAAAATGATCTTTTTATCAAATCAATTTAAAGTTATACGTCTCTTAATTTTGTAAATTGATAACATCATATTTTATATGCTCCCGCGGTATTACTCATAACCAATAAATTTGCTGTCGACAGGCATTGGTTATGCCTAGTTAGGGTTTCCAATCAATAACAAATAAAATGCAATTATTTTAGATG
Source organism: Idris sp. 1 HC-2018 (assembly GCA_022817325.1). NCBI lineage: Eukaryota > Metazoa > Arthropoda > Insecta > Hymenoptera > Scelionidae > Idris > Idris sp. 1 HC-2018. The sequence goes on from JABFPM010001672.1 coordinate 1,708, forward strand.
CTTGGGTTGGCCTGCAGATTTGAATAATCATCACGACATAAAAGTGATAAGAACGTCACGGCAGATAAAAAGGAAGTAAAATCACTGGCGGCTGAAAGGAGAGAATTCATCTTTATTCTTGTGGAACGTAAACGCCTTGGCCCGGAGTTGCCGGCGTATTTGCATCACACGGTAGCCGGCGGTGCGGATACCCCGGCACACTCGCGGGCATTAGTAAGCGTCGCGGAATACCGTGGGATGCATTTAACATTGGTATAAACGGGTCGAACCGTTGGTGGCTGCAGGCTACCGCGACACACCGACAGAAAATCGGAGTCACTGCCCGCGAACGGCAATGCCACTTCTCTCCTTTCTTCGTAATCTCTCTCTGTCTCTGTCGATTTGCCGCAGCAAACCCAAAGCATCGCTGACAAACCTTCTGGCTCGAACTAACTCTGCATCCTTTTCGTTCGGCTATTACCAACGTTGCAAGTAATTAAAGATATTATCAGCTGTGCGTGTCGCCAGTTGGTTTATATACGAGCGTGGCTTTCGCGCAGGTACACACATCGCCGAGCATATAAATAGGCAAACAGTTTACAAAATTCTAATTAATAAACGCTACTTTTGATATTAATGGACCGGCTTGCGGCATACGTTATTTGGATAAGTTACTGAATAACCGCGAGAATTCCTTCCAATTCAACAGATAAGATAAACTGTCCTAGCAAAGTCGATCGCAAAATTGAAAGCCATCGGACCAAAAAAACCATGCGTTGTCACATTTGTCAAATTCAATTACTGCAGTTGTTTTATAAAAAATGCAAAAGAAACGACATTTCCTTTTAACTATGATTCATTTATGTTAATTTGGAAAAAATCGTTACACTTAAAACTTGTTTTTCGCTTATTTTGCAATCTTACAAATTAGTTGAGTTTCAATTAAATGAAATTTTGTTTTAACAAATTTAATTTGTATTCTTACAAATTTGTCTCTTGAGAAATACATACAATAAATGCAAAAAGATAACTTATGAAAACTTGTTTAGATATATTCGTTTTGATTACAATAATTTTTGAGCAAGAAATATTACTAAAATGTATTAAATCATTAGTTATATTAAACTACAAAGAAACTAGAAAGAAAGTGATTCTCATGTGCATCATTTCTTATTTGAAATTGAATTGAGAAAAGCACGTTGAAAATTCACGCATTCAAGCTGCAATACTGGATTAGAGGAAACGCATGCGATCTAATTAAGCGTGACAGGTAAATCAAGCTTGTCGATAATTCATTTACATTTAAATTTATAGTTGATATTGACTTGCAATTATTTTTACTTGTTTCCGATCTAGAGTCAATGGAAGACTGTAAGTTGTGAGTTATTGATTTGTGAGAACTTTCATATGATTTATATGTTCTAATGATTGCTCAGCTTTGTTTGCAAACGTGATCAACTGGTATTTATACAATTAGATAAAGTGTATGATTATTTTCAACTATAGGCATAAACGATGGTTACATTGTTCTAAATGTCTTACTGACGTGCTGATTGGTTGCGTGCTTTATAATAAAACGTACAAATGTTGCTTTTGATTAAAATCATTGACTTTCAAACAAAAAACAGTGAAATATACAAATATTGTAGTTTTGCATCTATCTTATTCAAATGTAAAGTCCTATTGGTATTCTAAGTATTCATTTTTATACTCAGTCTATTTATTATAATAATTAAATTAGAATGGCTCTTATTGTGATTAGTAAAAAAAATGTACAATAAATTTTCTATTTATCTCACATTTTTAAGATTGTAATGTATCTAGTAACTGTCACAGTAATAAATATTCATAATAAATGAAATAATATTGAAAGTGTCAGTTTTAAAATTTTTTTTAAACTGTAGAACTAAATTTTGGTTAATACTACTGAAAATATCTATCTAATCCTACTATTTGTGACCACCTTTATTACAAGTTACAGTAAAATTCAGTTTAGCATTTTTCTTTTAAATTGCTGAAAATATTTAATCAACTTTTTGATAAATTGCTAAGTGATAATTATTAACTTATAAATTTATCATACATAGCTTCAAACTTTTGTTTAAGATCTCAAAGTAATATCTTTCATAAAGCATTATGTACATGTAATTATTATGCAACGTTCTACAAATTATATAATCAGCTACAGACATAAAGAAGACAATTTTTATTAATTGATTTTAAACTCAATTCAGCCGATTTAAAAGGATCTTATTACTTTTAATAATTACCACATATTGCCAACCATTATTTCAATTCCAAATCTTGTCATCAGTATAACCTATCAATTTTTGTTAATGAAAATACAAATATGTAAGTACGATTCCCACGGTCAAAACACTAAGACGATTCAAGTTGAATTCAACATGATGAGTTAATAGACATTCATCTAACAAGTACGTAATACCTCTCAACGATAAAATGCAAATAAAATAAATTAATAATCAATAAAACAGATAAATTACTTAAATCTTCATTCACAGTGAAATTGCTTCAAACATCACTGCAAATCTTAGATAACATTTACAGTACTAATTATTGCAAGTATCTTTAAAAAATGTACAGTATAAACTTACTCTTTACATAAGAAAATAAAAAAAGCATCTGTCAATTACCAATCAGTTTTGTCATTTTAAATGTTTATTACAGTTATTATTTTAGTACATTTATTTGTATTAATATCTAATAATTTCATGTATACATTTTTTTATATTTATATTTAATAATAATGTTTGTTGAAAGTTTTCAATTTTGGAATTACTGTAAACTTTATTTTACAAAAGAAGTTTATGAAATATTAAATAAATGTGTTCTTCATAGTTCATAAGCTGCATTAAAAATTTATTTAACATAAGAGAACATTACTTAACATAATTTTGTACAACATTTTGCATAATCTGTTCTAGTAAAAACATATTCAATTTCACATTGTAAGAAGAAAAAAAATGCTTTAGTAATACAATATTATGGATGATTAATAAACTGATAGAAATATACTGGTCAAATCTCAGTAAATCTAGTTTATGCATATTAAATGCGAAATCAATATAATAATGCAGTTTAATAATGCAATAATACTACGTTCAAAACAATATAATCCAGTACAATTATTTACTATTTTATCATATTAATATCCTATAATGATTGTATCAGTATCCTCACAATATTTTTCAATCACTCTTTTTTCTATGTAAATAACAACCCTAACTATAATTGAAAACCATTATTATATCAATAAAGACAACATGCTCCCATAACTTTATCTGATTCTAAACAATATTCAAAATATTTCAAAAAAACTTCATCTTTTTATTGAAAATATCTTTTAACGCAAATATTGAACTTCATCAAACTTCATTTGTAAAACAACAATGCAGAAACAATTCCTTTTTTTATACAAAAGTTTTTATCTCATTCTCATCACTTTACAAACTAATACTTCTCTTTAACTGAGCAAAATAAATCCATTGTCCATTTATCTTCCTACCTTATCACAAAAACTACCTATTTAAAATTAGAGTGACCTGGTTGAAATACAATTTCAATAACTTATTCAAAATGTAAATTGCTCCTGAAATATTCTAGATTCATTAGAATTTCGTTTTTGCAACTCTAGAGTTTATTTCGTATGATGACACATTTGTATCAAATTTGCGGTAAAATTCTAAAATTTTTTCTTGAACACTAGCAATTTTGTACTTTGCTGTGAGATCACGAGTCGATTTCGCGGTATGTTTACGGTAAATCGTCGTCTCGCACGTGCACACGTACGCAAAGAAATCGGAGGGAAATCTCGGCGGCGAATGGATACGTCGCAGGCTCTCTACGTTGAAAAGGCTCAGAGTGCTGCTTCGGCGATTAAAGAAAGCGACATTGCATATGTCACAGCGTTCACACGCCCCGGCCACAGTGCCTTACACCGCGCCTATATTATATATGTATATATATATCCTTTGGTGATAGTAAAGACGGCGCTTGAGTAGCTGCCACTTGCAGGCAGGTTACACCGTAATGGTATAATAGTCGCAGCGGCGACGGTGGCATTCGTTCCTTCATTCCCTCATTTCTCCGAGCGTTCGTTCGAGTTCAGGAACGTACGTTCGATGGCCCACTGGCTACCCAGGCCTCGTGACTTGTGACTCAAGCGAGCGCCGCTGCAGGTAGCTTCGACAGTGACCTCACACTGCGCGCAACTCGGCAAGTGTATATCCGCCTTCTTTGTCTCCTCTTCTGCGCTCATTTTCTTTCCTTTTTCTCAATCGTTTTTTTTCCTGATGCACCATTATATTGTAAATTAACAACGGCGAAGCGTTCCTCGAAAAATTCGATACTATGCAGATATTTTGTAAATGTGCACTGGCAATGGATGATTTTACTGTTATCGTTTCGGGAAGTCGATTCAAAGAAACAAGATGGAATTAAATAAGAATGTAGAATTGAAGCGCAGCATAGTTTTGCAATTGTTTGTAGTACATGTATATAAAATATTAATGAGAGTACTTTCAATTCATATATTTAGTCTTCTGATGTAAAATTTTAAATTAGTCGTGCGTTATTTCAAAACAAATAAATTTATTTAGTTTTTGTAAATAGACTATAATTTTTAATTTGTATTACAGACAATCAAAATAATCGAGCTTAAAAAAATTTTAATTCAGACTGTAAACCAAACACAATTTAGATAAAATTTAATCTGGAGTTAGTTTCAATTTAACTTGATTGTACCTAGATAAAGAACATGATCCAAATTAATGATATCCAAAATATTTTCAGCTTTGTTATTTTATGCAAGATTTAATCTGAAATTAGTTTAGATCTAGTTTAAAATCGTTTGATAGGATCCAAACTGATTGCACTCAATCTGGTTACGTTAAATTGAACATTTCTTGTAATAAAACTTAAATATTTTTAAATTTGTCTTCATATTGCAAACAATTTCCCATAATACAAATCATTGTTCAGTATTAAGTTTTAGATTAAAAGATAACCAATTTATTATGAAGTGAATCGTGATCTATACCATTCAAAATTAGCTATTAACACTTCTAATTAAGAATCCATAAAGTTTATTTAACCTTTAAACAATATTATTGGTTATTTTGAAATTAAACTAAGATTTGCATTCTTTTTGTTGTAACGAGATTATGCAAATGACATGATACTAATATGGAAATAACAATTAGTTACTTAATTACACAACAAAAGAAAATCATTTGATTTTTATCTGTCTCTAGATATTGTTTCTTCTAGATAGTTTTTTTTATTTCAACACAAATTACTTCAATTAAACTAAATTAACTTCATTAATTGATCCGCAATTAACATTCATGCAAATAAAATCGGATATTCAACTAATTAAGCTGTGTGTGATTTAATTAAGCTCGTAAAAAAAGATAGTGTTTACTAACAAATTTTTCAATGAAAGATCATCGTGTAAGTTTTTTCATCTGAAAGAAAGTGAAACTGAAATCATTGCAGGATTATATAATTGAGTATGTAATGACACGTTAACACATATCCATTGAAGCAGCAAATTCAACACAAAAACAATTCTTAAACAAACTAATCATTAAGTTGCATTCCCTACAGTTAATCAGATTTACAAAATTTAGACTGTTTCGAAACTAGTCAGATTCAAACAAGTATTCTAATCACGTTTATTGCAGGTATCTGATCAAGAATGAGTAACTTTATTTAAGTATCTATTCTAAATCAGTGGAATTTTGCTGCTAAAGCTAATTGCGATTTGATGTTTATCGTATGAGAATATAAGTTTCTCTCAAAAATACAAATACACTTTTTTAATACCAAGTAACTCTACTGCAAGTACAAATGAAAGACGAAAATGTTAGTACATTTCTATAATATTACAACTGCATTAATTTGATTAATTAGAAAATTTGTCAACAAATCATTATAAATAATAAACGAACAGCAATAAATTAATCTAGCAGTTTTCACTTGCTGAAAGCATCTAATTGAACACTATTAATATAATAAATTTTCAAGTTTTAAGTGTATAAAAATTGTTAATCTTCTCATTCTAGGAAATGAATCAAAGAAACTAATCAACAAACAAAATTGTTATCAATCTCATGAGTATGAACAACGTACCATAACCCGTCCAGAAAAATGATTGTCAAAAATGACAAGCCGATTTAACGGTTAATAATTCAAGAATAATTATATTCTCATAACAACAGATTACATTCAACCAGGAAAAGCGAACGATCGATCGAGGTAATCAATTTTGCAATGATATAAACGGATTAACCTAATCGTTACAACGTTTTAGCTTTTCAATTCCGAAATTTTTGAGCAACACATTAGCTCCGGGCGACGTGCAAGGATTCTCAAATTAATGACACAATAAATTGTCTGCAAACAACTGTAAGTTGTCTACAAAAAACGATGTGACAAATTTTTTGTTATGAAACAAAAAAAATTGAAGGAAAATTTCTTTCCACAATGCCCCAGTAAAAATTGAATCAGGTCAATCCCATATAGACTCACCCTGATAAATTGCAGGGGCCTTTATAGGCCCCATAAATGCTATAACCGGGCCCATGAAAGGCGTGTACCACCTTGCCTTTATAATCCCTATATAACCTAGACCCTACAAAGGCCCTATGAAGGCGTGTCCGAAAACTTTTTGTCATTAAAAAACAAAAATTAAACAAAAAAAATTAATATTTTAATTGTATTATTATTTCGTTAATTTTAAGGTGTTTTCTCATTAAAAAATACTTTAGCATTTTGCGAAGTATAAAAATCCGATGGCCGTGGAATCGAACTCATGATACTGAGGTTTCATCTATATCTAAGATTATATTTAACCCACAGGACCACGAAGCTTTTTAGCAACATTATGTTAAAATGAATAACTACTTAGTTGAGATTGTTTTACAACTCACACTTTATTGTTTTATTAACTGCAATTTAATGAAATTTTAAATGATAATAAGTAAAAAATAATAAATTTTCATTTATTTAAATAATTAAATTAAATTTCACTTAGCAACAATTTTGCAGGCCCCTTGTAATGCCTTTATTGGCCCCTTTAAAAGCAATATCAGGGCGAAGCGTTACATCTCTATTTACAAACCATATAAGTTACCTTCAAAGAGCTTTTAAAGGCCCTATCAGGATTTGTCTTGGTTGAGTTATCTTTTTTGGGTTTTTACAGAGCCTACATAGACTATTATTTATTACCACTGGAATTCAGGGCTAGCCTTTATGGGCCCCTACTTAAATTCAGGGCGAGCCCTTATACATTTTTACTAGGGTGCAGATGTCACAAAATACGAATAATGAAAGATGAAAAGCATCTAACTGAAACAAAGTAACGTGAAAAGAGTGTTGTCAAGTAAAAAGGTTCAATTTTGTGGGTAATAGCTCGCGCATTATGTCAACCGTTACAGGCAGCCGTTTATTACGGGGTTGTGCGATAAAAACGCGTTTTGCATAATTCAAGATAATCGAGCGGGACGGGTTTGGGACAGGTGTGGTGGTATGATACGATGCAAGTGGCTGCCCTCCTTTCTGCCTCCAAGAGCCGACGTGTAAATTAATAATCTATTAGGCCACTCGCGCTCTCGCATCTTCGTCTCACTTTTGAAAAGTGAGCGAGAAATCACGCACTTTTTAGTTAATTTTTTTGTCTGTTATCTTCCGCCAATCATCTTCAACTGAATCTATTGGTCTCTCTTTTATCATGCAAAATTACTTAGCATGATTAAGGATTATTAAATTGTATTTAAAGAGCCGTTTTTCGTTGAAATTGCAACTTGATATTGCGGCGCTGTGTAGTCAGTTTTTTGGTAAAACCTGTTGGTCCTGTTCTTTTGCGGAATAAGTGACTTGTTAATTATTTAAGATAAGAGTGTGAATAATATATTGGCGACTATGTCGTTTAGTATGATGACTTTATTAAAACCTTTTTTTTTTGAGTTATTTTTTCCGGCCAATTTACATGTAAATTAATTGGGGGACATGCATGTTGTAACTAGTTACCTTAATCGATAAATTCACTTTTCACACATCGTCATTCGAGTAAAAATTTGAATACTGATATTATCCAGCATGGCATAAGTAATGATATTTTCAGAGATTGATAACGTAATGTATTTTATCATATCAAAGGGGATTAAAAAGTTTGCTGTTTATACATTTTAATTATTTAAATAGCACTTCAAATTGATTTTCTTACATCTAATGTAAATTTGTTCCCATGCGCACAATGTAAGAAATATTCCAAATTTTAATTGAAGTATTCCGAATAAACGACATAATGACACTTCCTTGCAGTATATATAGAAATATTGTATGTATTATAAAAGATTTACATTTTGATATTACTGATCAATATCAGTGTAAGATAATTATGGTTGCAAATTGAATTCAGATTGTCGAAATATATTATTAGAATAGCTAATGAAAGACTGGAAACTGTTTATTGACTTAGCTCATACATAACAACTATTAAAGAACTCCCCCGAAATTACAGCTCTGCAGACGACAAGGAGTTTCTTCATTTACATAGCCATAAGATTTGCAATTACGATAACAATAACGGCTACATCAATAACCTAATACACAATTCATACCAATTCGAGTAATAAAATTTCCAGACATCAGGTAAAAATAAAATTAATATTAAATTATGAATAAATCAGGATAAACTATATTTGAAAATGGTAGTCCAAAATTAAATTTGCAAATGACATTGACCATAGATCAAAATTATATTCGAAATTAAACTTTTTTAGTTACGTCAAATTAACTCAAAACATGTGTTTCACATAATATTATCTATCATACCAAATTTTGTTGAAAAATAGCATCCAAAACATGAAATTAAAACAAGTTATTTTAATTATCTATAAAACGTTATCATTATAAAAAAAACACTAAATATAAATAACTGTGTAAAATTAAAATGAACATAAATTAAGAGACAAATAATTAAAAACAGAAATACCGAGTCGAAACGCACAACAATATTGTAGAATTTTCAGATTTTGACCTTTTGATAAAATTCTAAAATATCAGATTTGAATATTTCCTATAATTAAATTACCCTAGTAGAAATGCAACAGGACAGGCTGTGGCAAAAATATGGCCCTGATCCGGGGAGCCACCCGAATTGGTGAAAAACGAGTGCTACTAATATATTGATAATACGAAAGAGAAAACATTGATTGCAAAAAACTACGAAATTTATTTACACCTTCAGTCGGTAGCATCTAAAAAACAAATAAACATTATAAAGTTGGCATTAATAAATAAATCTGAGGACTGTTAAAAACTTAATTTAACATAAATACTTAAAGAAAAGGATTAACAATTTAAATTAAACAAATGTTAAATGTATGAAATATAAAATAATATAATGAAGAAAATGTTGTACATTTTTTAGAAAAAAGATTATATTTCATTGATTTTTCATAAGAAGTGATTATGAAAACCCATAAAATGTATGAATAATATAATATAAAGCTACGAAATATATTTAAAAGAAAAATAAATTAACCCTAAACATATTAAGGCAAACAGTTAAATACTCCTAATTAATTATTACAACATATAATAATAATACAAATTTACAAGTGTGCAAACTTATATAGAGCCTCTCTTTTTTATATACAAATCTTAAAATATACGAATTATAAAAAATATAAAAGTATACATTTTTAAAAAAAATTTCGTAATTTTTTACCCTGTCGAAACAAAACTAACAATCCCACGATTTGACGGGGCAACAACTCAGTCATTGTTCTGACATGCGCACTAAGTTACACCTTTCTGATTGGCTGTAGGATTTTTTATAATTTGTATATTCTAAGATTTGTATATAAAAAAGAGAACCTCTATATAAGTTTGCACACTTGTGAATTTGTATTATTATTATTTGTTGTAATAATTAATTGGGAGTATTTAACTGTTTGTCTGAATATTTTTAGGATTAATTTATTCTTAGTTTTCTGCAACATATAATTATGCAATCAACGTTTTCTCTTTCTCATTATTTATATATTAGTAGCATTCGTTTTTCACCAGTTCGAGTGGCTCCCTTGATCCGGATAGGAAATAGAAGCCCTGGTCAATAGCTGCCTGATAAGAGCCATGTCAGGTCCATATCCAATTTCCAAACGTGTAATTAAAATGTTACGAATAAGGAAAACCTTATTAGGTCCTTATTTTATTTGCGCCTTGAGAATTAATAATATGTGTATATAAACATTATATTACAACTTTGTATTTTTTTAATGTTAAAAAATGTAGCAAAAATATAGAAAATTTACTAACTTGAATGTATAATGTATAAAAAATTTTAAATTGCATTTTCCCATGTTTTAGAAAGCTTTTAAAAAATATTTAGAATATTGTAAACAATAACAATTATTCTTGAAATATTGATAATTGTTAATATTATTTTTAAGATATACAAATTATTAGTCCAATAATATCATATTAAATGTTTTTAACGGCTAAATGTAACAAATCTATTTTTAAATAATTAAATATAAAAATGTACTCGCAATTATAACTACTTTAATTTGGACAGACTACATGTGATTATGAATGGGAAGTCTAACAAAGGCCATTGTAGTATAGGGGCAAAGCAAAAGACTATCACAGGCCAGGATTTAATTCTCGAATTGAGCCAAGATACCCAAGTTTTTTCTGATTTAAACATGAAATTTATAAATATGTATATATTAAAAACTTTCTAGACTATTTATCATTATTATTAAAAAATACATCATTTTTGTAAGGGTAAAAATATCAGTTTCCATGTCAAGCCCTGATAAGGTATACAGATTATATAATGATCAGGAAAACTTGTAATTTCCTGATCAGGGCCATACTATAGCCTTGCGTCAAGCTTTGATACATGTCCAAGATGGAAACCCGATCAGTACCTGGTCAGGTCACATGATTTCCTGATCAGTGCCATTTTCTAATTAAATTTAAATTAAAATTTTTGCTAGGGTAATTGCAAAACTAAGATAAAGTTTGAAATTTTCAAAAATAAAAATTATGTCTTGATCAAATTTTAAAAATTGGTAAAAAATTGGATTCAAAATTGTTAGGTTTGCTAGATTGAGTCATCAGAAAATGGTTCTGAGAATTGTGTCGGGTGGTTTATAAAACACAACTCTGTATCGCGTTAGGCTTAAACATCACGGATAATATTTACAACACCGGACATCATGTCCACTGTCGGTTTATTGCTGCGCTGTTTATTTTACGATAGGTATGTTGTTGCACACCTCGTCTCTAGATTCTTCGCATTGGCACATCGAGATATCGAGACATGAATGATACTCAGCGAGGGGATGGATGACCCCGCCGGTGCCTCGGCAATACGGATTTCTATGCGCTTGATAGCTGTGCTATACTAATAGCAAATCGTGCTCGCGTTATAAAATATATCGCCGACGGTAATTCCGTATTGCCGAGCGTATAAGAACTTGCTTCGAGACGCAATCGCGCCTCAGAGGATGTACGTAAATCTTCGTATCGAGCCAACTTGCCATTGCTCGATGCTCCACGCTTTTTTTCTCTCAACTATGAATACAAGCTTCATTGCTAAGAGATACCCAGATGCATCACAATTTGTGTTTGTTCAGGATAAAGTCGTCTCTGATCGTGTTTATTCAACACGGCTTTTCTTACTCATTATAATAAATCGTGTTATGTAACGATTAAAGCCAAATCTTGCAATTTCACACATAATAAATGTTGATTACAATTATTCTTTTATTTTTATAACATGTTCTATAAACTTCAAATTTTATCTCTAAAAAATTACTTCAGTTGAGTATGAAAAAAGTAAAACTAGCAATTTGAAAATGAGATTTTAATTTTCACCAAACGAAACGTGTAGTTTTCTTGTTAATGTATCAAGAAAATATGTTCATTCATATCCCCGATCAATCATTTTTTTCGTATCGATGTATAAAAGAAAGCTGCATCTAAATGAATATAATCACATCTTTGGTAGCTATTCAACCAGTGGTTACAACTACCATAGAACAAGTGCGTTAAGGTCAATTACCAGTACCGCGCGTGATTGTCGAGAAACAAGATCGACGTCGTGATCTTAACTGAGGAACCCAATCGGTTCATATAACAGTCGTCATTTTCGCAATTTTTCTTGCACGTTCCGTATCGTATTTCACATTTCGTAAAATCAATTTGTCAAATTTAACGTCGTTAATATCAAAAGCATTTGCAGATAATTTTACGCATTATATAAAATGGAAACATTTTTTGCCACGGCAAATTACATACTACCAAAGTGCCTATAATCAACAAAAAATAATAAAAAAAAGAAATCTTGTTGTTCTCTTTCAATTATATAAGTTATTTGGAACAAATAACATCTATTGTACGCAATCGTGATGTAGCATTAGCATTAAGACTGGCTGAGTTATTGTTCCGCAATTTCATTATTGTTCTAAAAGTATAATTTTTGTTCTGTTAACAGATTTAAAAGTTCGCTGCCAACAATGAACGTCGTGCTGCACATGTGGCCGGGCAAAGGCTCTCTTTCGTGTCCTGATATTTTCGGTATGCTCGACGTACACACAAGTGACGACATTACTCGCGCCACATGAAACCATTTGAAACTGCCAGGCAAACACCGGCAACTGGGACTGCGATTTGACCTTCCTTCTGGGTATTTGACCCCGCGACTTGTTCGGTCCTCCGTGTAGCTAGGACCTTTACAACGTACCGAACAATCATCGTTTGCTCGTGGCGGAACTCCGCGCCGATGTCGCCAACTTTATTCTAAAGAGAGAGAGACAGAAGAGACTTCTTCGTGCCATAAGTAGCAGCAAGTAGTTCCGGTGCCATTATTTCCTTAGTAGAAATCTTAGTTCAACCATTTATTCTACAATTACGACACGACGTCATTTAATATAAGAAGATATAATGATATTTTTACACTTGCTGCGTGGCATTATACGCTTTTCAAAGAAGAAAATATTCTTTTCAATGTTTATTTTCTTAAGTGGAATACTTGACAATTGAAATTAATTAGTTAATATTTTAACATTATTCTTATTATTAAAATTTAATCATCATTACGTAAAATGTATAAGGAAATAAGTATGTTACGTGTGTCATATTTATTGAGTAAATATTGAAGAATTTTTATGAAAGTTTCAAATAAATTTTTTATTATTTATTTATGTAGAATTTCTTTTGGTGTATTTTTTTTATTTATTTAATTTTTTTTTCAATTGACTAATACAATAACAAAAATTATATTTATTATAATGAACGTTACTTAGTTTAATTTTTGAGTACAAGAATTGCAATAAATTAGTTTATGATTTTAGAAAACTATAAATGAACGCAGTTTGCGACTATAAAAATGTATACAGGCAATTAGTGGATAAGCTAGTCCGGTTAGACGTACAGGAAGATGAAAGATGATCAATGATAATGATTGCACAGAGCGTGATCGACATGCCTGATGTTGAACCACGTGTTACCAAGTCCATTGAAGGATGCGATATATGTGAACTCTTCGAACCGCCTCCGTGACCGTATCCAGACTCCGTAACCCTTGAGAATTGGATAATGTAAAACTTAAGTTGAAACTTCTTAGCTTCGGATGATTTGCATCTTGATGAACCGCTGATCATCGCTAACAATCATTAGACATCATTATAAAAATTTCACGCTTCGCACTTTATGCCAGTTTTGGAAATCGCTTATCTACCTTTAAGCACGTATATTTAACAGAACCAGACATGAACGTATTGAGAACTTTTTTGTATTGTTTTTTATGCTTTTAAGTACCCTGAATATCGTGTTATTTTTCATGTTGCTGGAATTCCAATAAGTTCAAATTCTAGTAAAAAAATTTTATTAAACAATGTAGATCTCGAATTTAATAAATACTATACTTAATCAATCTTACACACAAGAGAAATTTTATTATGTAAAAAATTAATTCAAGTATTATCGTGACTGAATTTCCCAAATCAAGAAAACAAAAAGTTTCATTGTTTCCAAATTGCAAACATGAAAAATGTTTGAATAATATTTAATTTTTTGGAGAATAATAAACTAATCTAAACCAATTTTAAATTGTGTTTTTATTGTATATTGCATTTATATAAAGATTATTTTGAGAATTAATTTTCAGCTGAATTTAGTTTAACCATGTTTTGTAAAGCAAATTTAATTAGTTATTAATCCAAAGAAAGATTTTAGCAGTAATCTTTTTATACATTAGCTTTTAACCTTAAACTAGAAACTGCATAATAAAATAATGATCAAAAAACAAATCAATATGCTTCACAATATTTCACTGCAAGTAGTTTAAATTTTACCTTTGACATCAAGTCTTATTTTTAGTTCATAAAAACATACTTTATATACTTAACTCTGAGTAACGCGACATAAAGTACTCAAACCATATGCAGTTCTTAATTCTTGACACGAATTACATAAAATACGACCTTCCTAAAAGCCCGAAGCGGTATAGGAAATTGTAAATTTGTTACGTAAACCTTTCTAAAAATATTTCAGGTACCCGTTAATAGCTTACGCGTTATCCAGTTAATAAACACACTTTCAACTTAATTAATAGACATATCATAAAATAAAAGACATCTCGTAAAATTGCAATAGCAAATATTGTGAAAAATATTTCAGCACTTGCTGAGATAACATTTGATTTTAAACATCATTATTATTGTTTCCAATTTTCATTAAACCAATTTCCAATTCATTTTGATTTGCCTGCATATATCACTATAATGTCTTTCAGTTTACTTACATCAGACTAAAAGAAGATACATGCGAAATGCGTAAAATCCACGGAATTCTCATGTATTTTTACATATATATATATATATATCTTTTGCGGAAATTCCAGAAGTGAGACTTCTCTTTGGACATAAAATTTCGTCTTGTAGCAGCAAGTGCGACTTGCAGAAATACACTGCATAACTTGGTGTTGCGACGAACGTCGCAATTGCTATCTGAAAATTCCCACGAATCAGCACGTTTCCTGACGGCGAGCGGAAAATTCATTTTGCCGCAACTGCAGTCTGAGTCTAATGATCCAACGACAGGCGATCCTTCCACGCGGAAAGTTCTTATTAATCGAGCACCTTACTTACGCACGTGATCTTACGATCGATCGTCCGACGTTTACATAGACGTAGCAGTTGGCTCCGTAGTTCTCATGGAGACTTCACTGTACAGCTTAGCTTTGACGATAAGTTATTTTATTTAACTTTATCGTTTTAATTAATCCTACACACAATAATTAATGTTAGGCTTTTCTGTTGAGAAAAGTAATGAGTATTACGAAAAGCTGCGCATATGAGATCATGAAAAATATGTCAATGAATAATTAATAAGTTGAATTTTTAACAGATTGAGCGATATGCTAATTAGCATATTTTTATTATCATAGTAGGGAGATGAGTTATGAAGTCTGAGGTTACTCGCGAGATATTGAAGAAGTACGGAGTGATGGTGAAAAATGATATTGTTTATGTTTTTATTGAGTTTAAATAAAGATTAATGGTTTATATTGTGAGAACAAAATTATACGGTACAAGATTTTATTGCAAATTAAAAATGTCTATTTTTTAATGGCATGTTTTATTGTGTGAGCAATTTTATGTATTTTATATAATTGTATGTGCGAACACATTTATAACTATACAAAAGTAATAAAATGTTCTCTAATTATAAACTAGATAATTGGATGTAAAACTAACTTTTACACATATTATATATTAAGATTCATTTGTGGAAACACCATTTAAAGTAAACATCCAAAACGTACAATATTCAATTTAACTGTATAAATATCAATTTTAAAATTCCAAGGTAGCACAGTGAATCTATTATGTTAAATTAAATTTTTTAATTATTACTGACAATCATAATTTTTTTTTCTTTTCAACCTTCAACCTTTTTACAAAATTGTGTGTATTCTGTATATTATAATTTTTAACAAAAAATAAATTTGAAAGAGTTTAATATTTTAATTTTAACTAAAAAAATGGAAGTTTGGATGAAACTCAGAGTGAAAAAATTGCATGAAATAGACAAAACGATTGAGAGTCACTGGAGACGGTCACAGGTAGAGATAGGTGGTAGGCAGGCAGATTGGTAGGGGCAAAGCGACGCAATACATTGCAGGCTTCGGCAAAGTGCATTCGGTGCATGGCTGTGCAAAAGATAGCGGAGGCAGGCAGCCGAGTCAGTGGAGTCAGCCGAGCAGACAGCAGGCGTGCCCGATGGTTACGGCAATCACCGCACATGCTTCTAAGCTCCCGAGCAGCAAATACAAACAAACCTTACGTATTTCTAGCCGTTATTATGTCCGGCACACAAGAATCCCTCGAAGTTCACATCCGTGTGTCGGCAACTTCTGCTTGTCTTCCTCCTTCTCGCGTCCAATTCTGGCTGCGCTCGTTAATTGTCTGCCCTCGCCTTCTTTCGCCGCGACTGCTTCCGCGGTTGCTACAAATCGTATCAACCACTTTGATAACTATTCAATGAGCCGCGCATTCTACCTGCTCTTTTTCTCCTATCTGCACCTTAACGATGCTCTCTTTTATACCAGCCTCAGCATAATTACCCTTAGACACTACGATATTAACAACTGGATCGCTTTTTGGATCAATGATTTTCTAATTTTGTCTGATTTATATTTTGAGATTAAGGGATAGGATTATACAGATGTGACTGCTGAACTGATTCAAATTAATATCAAAAGTCGTTGCAAAAATCTTTAACTACGTTATTGATTGTGATTATTTTATTAAGAATATATAGTACATTGTAGTACTTGATCTGGTATTCTTAACTGATAAGGTCAAAGAGAATTAATTGGTGCAAGTCTTTCATTAATGACTTAAGAAATTATTTATGAGTAGAGACGTAGTCGATATGGAATTCAAACTGTATATTCATTTTTGAGTTTTATTTTTCTTTTAGCTGGAGGATATGTATTGAATTCTACGAAGAAGCTAAAAATAAACATTGAATTTTTAAATCCATTTGAATATTGATACATTTTACTGAAGTTACTCAAGTCTGCATCTTAATACAAACATTCAAAAAACAAATTAGTTCGTTTAGTCATTACCCATGTGGAAAAAGAAAAACGAACCAGTACTGTTTCGACCGACCAAAAATTGCTGGCCCGCTTTTTCCGCCAAAGTTATTTCAACAAGAAAATGTCACACCGTTTTATACTGTTTTGATGTCAGTTTTTAACGTTGAAACAGTATCTTAAACGAGTTTAAATCGACAGTATATCAGTGCGTTTAAATCACGCGAGAATTATTACCGCTTCAACATTCACTCAGAATGTTGCTCGAGTATCAGAGCCGAACGTTCGCCCAGTATTAGCTTTCAGTGTCAAAACAATATTTTACTCTTGCTTTTAAAATTAAGGAAATCTGCAACTGCTACAGTGG
>JABFPM010001673.1:0-19196 GCA_022817325.1 Idris sp. 1 HC-2018
AAGTATCATAGTAAAATGGTCATTTTTTCGAGTTTGGTCCGCCATATTGGATGCGCTATTTGAATTTTGCAAATCTGATGTCAGATTCGTGATCTACGAGTCAAAAAACCTTAAAATAACAAGTTTCATAGTAACAGTTTGTTTTTGATTTTTTTGGTCATATGCAAATTTTAGAGCAGAATGATATATTAGAAAAATGTATGGGTCAAAGGGTTAAACTGATTATAGCATCTAAAATAAGTATTTAATGTTATTATATAATATCATTAATCATATTTGTTTAATCCAATTATGCTATTGCAATAATTGTTTGTGAGTTTGTATTCATTTTACATACATAAAATAGCGTGAAAGACAAAAATTGTAACCTCCACGAAGTGACATTGGATATTAAATAATTTATGATTAAAGGTTTATTAGTTACAAATAAAAAATTACTCCAATTCATACATGATGAATTTTCATAATATCATTATCTTTTTTATAATATTTAGGATTAATATATGTTTTATTTGATTTTTTTACTCATATGGAAATCGAAAAAACCCAATAACACATGTATTTTTTTAACATACCGTCAAATGGGGCAACTTTGCACCATCCTAAAAATATAATTAATAATTCTGGGAATCATATGAAAACTAACAAAACTAACACGGTTTTTAGATAATCAGTTTTTTAAAATATTTTGGACTCATTACGAATATTAAATTCAATTTTTTTCTGAGGCTGATGCAAAGGTGCACTATTTGACGGTACCTTTTTTTTAAATGCTTTTATAATTGTATATTTTTTGAAAAATTGTAAATAGAATATTTTTTTTAATTTGTTATAAATTCTGATCATTAAATTTCATTTAAATGTACTATTTTTTAGTTAATGACAAGGGGAGCTTCGTCTTTCCCGGAGCGTTTCACGCGTCTTCATCATTCTCATAAAAACTTTAAGTCTTTTAACATTTATTTGAGTTCAATTTTCTTCAAAATATTTTTATTTTCCAAAATTTATAGTTTACAATTATAAAGAATTATCAAAATTTACTTTTATAACGGATTAATAATTTAATTATTTTTTATTAAGATACAGGTTTTCTGTTACTATAAAACTTCATTATAAAAGTAAAAAAAATAATAAATATTTAATTTTTTTATTTGACTACACTTTCGTTACATTAAAATGGGCAATATTTAACGCAATTTATATTTAACTATATGGGCAATTCCCTAGAACCTTTAACTTTAAATGTGCCAAATTTGTGAAAAAAAGTTTGAGCATATCTTAGTTTTATGACAATTATCATTTATCATTGCATTGGAATCAAAAATATAAAGTCGAGTAGTAATAAATCATATGCGCGTAACAATAAATTAATATTTAATTGTAAAAACACAGGTAAATATTACGTGGTTCGGCGTTCATCTTCTGATTGTGGATTTGGAGTAACTTTGGACAACATAATAAGGAACCAGTTTGTTTGTGGAATCCGTGACAGTAATGTTATAGCTCGTTTACTCCAAGAAGCGGATTTAACATTACAGTTGGCCATTGATACTGCTTCAAGAGCTGAAACTGCACTTTTTCATGTTCAAGAGATGTCAAATGCGAAAAGTGCTATACATCAAGTAGCAGTAACTTCAGAAATAACTACTTCAAATGTCACGTTGAATTCAAACAACAATCAGCAAATTCAAGGACAAGTTCATGCGCTCCAATTAAACGAAGAAACATTAACCTGTTTCAGATGTGCTGGCGTTTATCTCAGACAACAATGTTCCATGGATCCTGACTCCGTGTTTCGTACTGCATGTCAAAAGAGTGGTTATGTGGCAAAAGTTTGCCATTCTTCTGCAAGGAATCAGTCATT
Source organism: Idris sp. 1 HC-2018 (assembly GCA_022817325.1). Classification (NCBI taxonomy): domain Eukaryota; kingdom Metazoa; phylum Arthropoda; class Insecta; order Hymenoptera; family Scelionidae; genus Idris; species Idris sp. 1 HC-2018. Next base: position 1,865 of record JABFPM010001673.1, read on the forward strand.
CAAAGGAAAGAAAAAGTGGATAAAAAATAACAAACAGGATCAAAGTTTAAAGAATGAAAATTCCTGTAAGACGCCAATTCAGCCTGCTGTGAGAGGTGCAACGCATCAAACGACAGGAAGTCATTTTTACTGCCCGGCAACTGAGACAGTGATAAGTTCATCTGAAAAGGAACCAAGTAGTGATAATTTCATGCCATCCGGCCTGGTAATTGTTGTAGGTTGTAAGAACTAGTTGTTACTGAGACGAAACTGGTTTGAAAAGCTAGAGTTTTCGATTAATGGATTGAATGCTATTTCTACGAAACCCAGTGAGAAAATATCAAGTATTTTGCTTGGATTTCATCACCTTGCTTTCGCATTTGACGAAAAATCCTTAGGGGAATTAAAGGTTCGCCAATTAAACTTGACTTTGATCAACGGTCACACCAAAATATTTGAGAAATCGTCCAGTGCCATACGCACAACACAAAAGAGTAGTTAAGAAATTCAGAGATTAGAAACGGCAGAAATATTGCAGCCTATTCCAAATTCAACTTGGGTCATGTTGTTATTGTGCCAAAAAAAGATAGAAGTATTCGAATGTGTGACGATCATAAAGCTACTGTTAAGAAAGTTCATCAACCGGACTGATATCCTTCGCCTTCTCTTGACAATTTATTTATACAAATTTCTGGTGTTAGTGTGTTTTCAAAATTAGATTTAAACCAAGCGTTCACGCAGCTTCGCATTGATGATGAAGCTTTAAGACTTCTCGCAATTAATATGGTCAAAGTACTCTATGCAGCTTATCGACTTTCGTTTGGAATTTTCGCGGCCCCTGGGATTTTTCAGCGTCTTATTGAAGGTATTTTAGCGGGTATTGACGAAGTTACTGTATTAATTGACGATATTGGGAAATCTGGGAGAACAAAAGAAGAGCACGATCAGAGGCTAAGTCAAGTTTTAGACATTCTTTTCAAGTATAGATTGTAAATTAAGAATGGAAAATGTAAATTAGCTACGGAGTCTATTGATTTTTTAGGATTTCCAGTAAGTGCCAAAGGGATTAGCACATTAGAAAAGAAGGTTAATGCTGTTCTTAACGCACCTTCTCCTAAAAATAAATTTGAGTTACATGCGCTTTTAGGAGTTATCAATTTTTATGACTGATTTGTACCAGGAAGAGCGACAATTTGTTGTGGACTCCGACTCACGAGAAAGCGTTGAATAAAATCTAAGACTCATTGACCAGCGATAAGCTTCTCATTCATTATGATGGAGTTCGCCCTTTAGTTCTGTATTGCGATGCTTCACTTTATGGAGTCGCCTCAGTATTATGACATGTAGATGATGAGGATAACGAAAGACCAATTGCTTTCAAGTCTTGAACTGTTTCCTCGGCTGTAAAGAATTACGCTCAAGTAGATAAGGAAGCTCTGTCGTTCATTTTCGGAGTAATGATATTTCATATGTACATTTTTGCTCTGTCAAACATTTGGTTTATTACGGTTCATAAGCCTCTTTTGGGAACTTTCGCTTTGATTATTGCTTTGTTTACAGAGAAAGTAAAGAACATAGAAACGCAGATGTACTTTCACGATTACCTTTGCTTCATAGTGAAATGGATGAGTTTCCCGAACCTGCTGAGTTCATTTACTGGAAGTGCGAAACGGACCAGTTAATTGGATTGAGGTTGCTTCTGCCACTGCGACTGGCAATGATTTGAGTATGACATTATCTTTTGTCATCAGTGGCTGCCCTGATCAAATCGATTCAAATTTTAAATCATTGTTCCGGAGCAACTAAGGAAAAGGGTGCTTCATGCAATTCACTATGCTCACCATGGGATTGTTCGCATGAAATCTTTGGCACGTTCATACGTTTGGTGGCCTGACTTGAGTAAGGATGTTAAAGAAATGGTTCGATAATGTCATATTTGTCAGGAAAAAAGAGATAATTCACATGCAGCTGTTCCTTTACCTTGGCCTTCAGCGGATCAATTGAAGGTCAAGCATTTTTAATTATAATCGATGCTTTTTCGAGATTTGTCATTGTTAAGAAGGTTTCGTCAATGTCTGCAGCAGAATCAATTCGAGTCATGTGCGCATGCACGTCGCACTGCTGCCAACTTAGGATAAACAAAAGTTGCGCGTTGATTTCATTAGCAAGTGAAAGAAAAATTCTATTATGTTTATCCTAAGTTGGCAGCAGTGCGACGCGCATGCGCACATTATTTTCTGGGTCGTGCACTTTCTTACTCGTGCAACTCTATCGTTTTTATGATGCGGACTGTAATATGTACTGTAACTAAGTCTGTTCCAGCTGACATTTTCTACTCCGAATTGAAGGTTCGAACACCTCTCGACGTTAGACGTCCGAATTTCGAAAAAGTCGCATCATTTACTGACACTATGGCTAGGGATTTTGAAATCGGAGATATGGTTAGATTTCGAGACTACAGAAAATCAACACCAAAATGGCCAGAAGAAATCATCGTTTCAAAATATGAATCACGACTGTATTCTGTAAAAGATCGATGCGAAATTGTTCATGCTCGCAGCATTGATCAGATAATTTCGAGATTTTCTAGAGATGAGACCAATTCAGAAGGACTAAATGTTCAAAGAAACCTTGTTCAAGATTTACAAGAAGGATATTATGTAGAAGATTTACCATCTACATCAAATGAACATATTGTTGCAGACGTATTGAATCCGGTTCAAATAAATCAGGAAATTCAGATGTCTAAATCAGTGTCAGAGAGGAGTGCGTCTGCTACAATGTCATTGGTTTAACAAGTTTTGACATCAAATGTTGCAAAGCAGAATCAGAGTTTGATGAATTAAGTAGATGAAACCCAGGTGTCAGCGAGAAGTGTTCCTTCTACATCTTCAGTGGTTCCAGACGTCATTTTGCCAGATCATACTAAACAAAAATCGCTCTTTGTAAATCAAGCGGATGAACGACCATTGTCAGCTTTGAATAAGCGGAAAAATTATTCAGATGTTCTGTGGTTCGAGGTCGATAGAGCAGTCTCAGAAAGCAATAGTTCTAGTAGATCTAGAATGGAAATCAGAATTCCTATTGAAGTTCACTTTTACTTGTAATAGTTTTGGAATTTTTTAGAAAATGTACAATTAAATAGTATTCAAAACTTTTGGAGAAAGATGTGTTGTATACAATAATTATAACAGATTCTAATTTTGTATTAGATCATATATTGATTGTCAATTGTTTGGTTTATATAAAATATCTTTTTGGTTGAATTGTAATATAATAAAACTGATGCAACTTGAGTTTGTGTATAATTATATTTCGAACACAACAGTTTGCTAGTTTGTAGAGTTACTAAAACATTATGTAACTAAAGGTATACTATATATTGAATGCTTATGAGTATATAATCAAATGAACTGATGTTAACGTAAATATTGTTTATTGATTTGTTGTCTTTTGACATTCATGTACATGTATTTTGTTTGCATAATTTGTTATTATTTATCTTTGACTTTTGTAAGACTTATTTTTACGATGATAATATAAATAGTTATTTTTTTCTGCACAAAAAGGAATTTTACATACAAAATGTCGATTTATCGATATAATATCAATAACAGAAAATTAATAATTTCATTTTAATTTATACCTTCTGAAAAAATGTCGTGTTCTAAAACATCTAACATGATGTTCAGAAAGACAAATAAAAAGGTGAAAAAATGCGGTAGATGTAAATAACACTGTAATTGGTGTGACACTTTCGATGGATGATTGACTCGATTACGTATTAACGAGTTGCAGTCATGAGCACTGAGTCCACCTTTACCGCGAAACCTGGACTTCGATTTTGATTGCAATCATGCAAGCAAATTACTTCATGCTTCTTTCCAATATAATAGAAATCGAGGGGTTAAAAATAAATTACTTTTTTTCATTTCTCAAAAATAGGAATAATTTTTTATTCTACAAACATAATAGAACTGTTTTTAAATTTTATATTTTCTTTGGCAACAATTATTAGTTTATTAATACATAATTCAAAATGAATTTTCCAAGCACCTCGAAAGGAGAATTTTAGCTTATTATTTGGTATACGAGTATTCCTCTAATTTAATGAGCGAACATTATGTCTCAAATTCTAAGTACATAATTAAATTATTTCAGCCGTTTTATAATAATTGTTAATTTTACAATTTTAAATTATGAAAATAAAAATGTAAGACAAAAAAATTTTGATTGCTAATAGTTTCGTAATTGGAGTTATTAATTTACAAAAAGCAATAAAATGTGGCCTTTGAACATTATTCGTAATTAAAAATGAATAGCTAATCAACAATAATTCGTTAAAATAAAATATTTTTTTAATATTAAAAATTATCACATTCCTTTCATAAAAAATGTTTTGTTACTGTCAAACTGAAGATTAATATGTTAAAATTAATTTTGTACTTAATAAAAAAATTAATAATGGTATATTGTTCTGCAAATGAGAAATTTAAGACCACGTGCTATTTCGTCAAAAAAACCGAATAACTTCAGTGAAAATGTCGGCCTGGAAATTAAAATTCTGCTCTATCTGTTGGAATGAAAAAAGGAGACACGCAGTGTAAATTCTTATATTTTTTCTGAGCAGAAGCGAGGAGGAACAAAAGGATTACGTTTTGAATTTAAAAATTTTATTGTCAAAAGACGGATTTAATTTTACAAGTCGTCCTACTTTTCCGCATTCTTTTTCTTAAATGTGGAGCACAATTTTTTTTATGTTGTTTTGATTTTATTTTCTTTTGTCTCGCTTTTTTTCTCCTCTTTTCTGCATGAAATTTCATTTTCTCGAGTGAAATAAAAATCGAGTTAAGCACAGCAAAATGGATTGGAAATAAAGAGTTTGCTCGTATGATAAACAAACTTTTTCGTTATTTTTTTCGTCCCTCGGGAGGTAGATTGAAGTAACGAAGAAAAGTGGTTGAAATCTCGAAAATAAGTCCAACTGAAATTTGGAATTTCGCAAAGCAAATTCTTTTGAAGGCCATTCAAAATTAAGCTTATATATGATTTTGGAAATTCCAACCAAATTCAATAGTTTATCTAACTGAAGCTCACCAATATTTTTGTTATTATCATTTTACCGGAAAAAGAGTTTTCAGCCAATAAAAGCTGTTCACTAAATGTTCAATTCAGTTTGATTTTCAATCTGAACAACGAATTTCGTGGAGACATTTTTGTTATAACATTTTGTTTAACATGTTCATTAATTTGTTCTCAGAAAAAAAAGTTGATAAAGACGTAAAAAAGAGTTATTTGATGCAACAATTTTGTTCGGGTGCCATTTCCTTTATGTACTTATTCATTTTATTCGACATGTTTATTAGAACGAAAAAATGCGTCATCTACGGGCAAACGAAACAATTTTAACGGCTAAATTGGAAGCGAAATTCCATGACAATTTGTATCGTTTGTAGCTCTGCGGTAATGGTACAAAATGTGACTGACCTGGTACACACGTTTTTAACAACATTGACTGCACGAGAGGAGTCTTGCACACCTTTTTCATTATGTTGTGACAAGAATATCTGATCACACACACATGTTGCTTTTATTTTAATTTCAAAATAACAGGCAATTTTCATTTTAAATAATACATGCAGTTTAATTATAAACAGAAGCATAACTGATTTTAAAAGTTTGTCAAATGTATCTAATGCAAAACGACAAAACTTAAATTAATAAAAAAAAAACTTTATAAATCAATATATAATAAGAAAAAGTTGTACATATATATATTTAACTTTTTCTTTATTGAATTTTCTCTAGATCAACAAAATGGTTTTTGTCCGTGAATTTGGAAATTACTTTGTAAGAAAAACTCAAAAATAACCATTTTTTTATTTTATTTCGTAATATTTTACATTTGGGGGGGGGGGGGAGGGGAGCGCAAGTATTTATAGACATTGTATGAAGTCTATTTTTATCTAAATGTGTTGAAAGAATTGTAAGAACTATAACTATTTTGTTTTAATAAGAAAGTTTGCAAATTATACTATGTTGCTTTTCTCTGGTAAAAATAAATTAAAAGGGCGAGATTTTAAAATCCCCCTAATAAATGAACTCCCTTCTTCAATGCCGACAAAACAATGCGCTTTTACATAACAAATACAGCGTTACTCTGAGCAGTAACAATAGAAGAAAATTAATATCATTCCAGCCCGATTGCGCTGTTTATTCCTCAGCCTCGGCTGCATTAGAAACCAAATACTCTAAACCCACTTAACGTCAGTTACTCTGAAACTCAAATAGAGAGACATTAATATTCCCAGCTTTCGAACGCTATGCTCCCTCAATAAAACAACTGGATCTTGCGTCGTGTTGTGCCTCGAATCCGAAGATATTCCGTTCACAACTGACATGTGTGAAACGTCTTAGATGATGATGCACTTGCTTCGCAAATTAATTTATAATTAGAGGCCCTTGACAGTTGAATATACAATGCTATGTTTTAGCAATTTACTACTTTAATTTTCTACGATTAATAAATGAAAATTAAAATAGCAATTTTTATTCAGTTTACACGTTAACTTAGAATTTTGGTTTTAAAAGGATATGAAACCTAGAGTTCTGAAACAAAATCTATGTTTCTTGACTTGCAAAACTCTGTAAGAATCCAAATCTAGATCTATTTAGTATTACGGTTGAAAATTTACCTTTGTCTCCCTTTAAAAGTTGTTTCAAATGTGAAATTTACTGGTAGATCAATGAAATTTACTGGGAGATCAGTGAAATTTAATGGGAGATCAGTGAAATTTACTAACAAACTTGAAAAATTTAATTTAAAACTTACCTTTTTTATATTAATACAATTTTATTTGTAGATATATCCCATACAGCAAAATTGTTGATAGCAGAGCGTGTATTATTCGAAAATGATGTTGAAATTAAAACCATTTTTACAAGGGGTCATAATGGCTATCTAATACTATCTAATAAGAAACCACAATAGCGTTCTGGCCACATTTTCTACATCATTGATTTTTTTCTTTTTTTTGTACTTGGCCAGAACTTCTACCGTGGTTCCTGATTTACCGAAACCAGTGAAAAGTACTGACAAATTAATGAAAAATCGGTGAAAACAATTGTTCAATCATTGAACTAAATTTATTTTACTAACTTAAATCATTGAAAATTCTACTGAATCGAATTTCATAAAAGCCTTTTTTCAACACATCAACGAAGCTTAAGATAGACACATTTATCTTACATTCCGACATAATGTACAATCGACCTCGCGCAGTGTTGGACTTTTCAACGAGTATATTCTAGGTGTCACGTGTACTCTCTTTAGGCACCTCACGTACTTTGTTTGTTCATCGGACAGCTAGCCAAACAGCCAGACGAACAAGTGCAAGTTGAAATGAAACAGCGGCATCGCCGTTATTTTTCTTGGTGGCCTCTTGTTTTGCAGAGAAAAGGGCCGGTAATAGCAGTTGGGAAATGTCCACTTTCTGCGCTTGCACTTTATGCACGTATGAGTAGCGACGCGTGATCCGAATGCCCCGTCCGGAATCGGCCCGGAATTACCACTAAATCACCTCTCGCAAAACTGATTTCCCGCACAATCTAATCCTCGATTCGCAAAATAATTCGTACGTAAAATGCCCGCGACGAAAGTCCGAGAGCGGATTTACTGAATTCAGTTATTGAAATGAAATTTCTAGCTCGAGAATTCAGTGTCAAAAATGGCTCTGCAAAAATATTAAAATTTAAAAAAAATGAAATAAGACTTTTTGAAAAATAAAACTTATAACAATATTTATCTTTTAAATGAGTATAATGAAATAATTATAATTAAAGTTTAATTTAGAACTGTAAAGCATTGTTTTTCAAAAATAAACTTAAGCAAACCCATTATTAATTCAAACCCTCGCAATTATCTCACCAAAAAGACAACTTGTTCAGCAAAGATTTTTCTAATTTATTGTCAATAAAATTAATTTGCAAATTGTTTAATTACAGAAGTTGTCCCACAATTTATTCAAACTTTAAGTGTCAAGAATCGGAAATTTCACACAATCGTCAGAACTTAGAAGCAGACACACCTCCGTCAAATTTAACGTATATATTGATTCAGCATTAATTAATAAATTGCATACACACACTTGTCTGTTGTAACTTACTATTTGCCTTTCGTCATAAATTTATTCCTACAACGTTCGACGGCAATTGTTTAGACAAACGAAGTTTCCGATCAATCGATGAAGTCGGAGTTACAAAGTTCAAATATTTGTCGCCGAATAATTATTGTTTGACCAAAGATTTTGCTTGTTAAAATTTAAAATTAATCTTTCAGTGCAATTCAATTTTTTCTATTTGAAAATTAAAAAATATCTTCTTTTATCTTTTGGTAGATTTCTAGTTTACCGATGAAACAAGGAATCACAAATTTTATCTGTCAAACTGTGCGCTGATCAAAAGTTGTTTGAACAAAGAGGACATTGTTTTTTCTCAGAAAAATCATTGCAAACAGATGGCTTCAGATTAGAAAAAGAAAGATAGAGTATCCAACACTGGTCGTAACTTATCTATTTCGGGGACAAAAGAAGTTGAAAGCACGACAGACTGTTATACTTGGGCCGTCTTATCTCTTCGGAGTTTCATCTTTGCCAGTAAGGAACATGCGCGCCTTGACAAGTTTCTTTCTGTGCAAGAGGTGCAATCAATCTGTTCTTCCATTCTCTGCTTTTCAAACTACTTACGTCTTCGGGTCAATGTAGTCTCGTAGCCATTGTGTGCTACCCAAAAAACGAACACAATAATAATGTCTACTCAACTTATATCGTAATTGACTTTAGACACTATTTGTCGGTTACATCGATTAAATTTTGTTTGACTAAATTATAAATGCAGTTATTTTTTGAGATGGGAATTTCAAATTTAAGGTATCTGCAGTTGTAAATTAGTTGTAGTTCCATTATGCAATTTTAAAATTAAGCTACACCTAAGATGAAGCAACATCTTCCTAGTATAAATTTACATATTCCTTTTGTGCCATATCTAACTATTTTACTTAAGTTAAATTTTAGATAGTTAAAATGATGCAAAATTGTAAAATTAAATAAAACCTAAAATGATGCAAAGCTTAAAATGACTTTTTTGAATTTCTTTTTTTTGTATACATTCAATTTGAAGGACTTTTTTTGAAAAAATATTTCTTTTGAACGATTAGAGTTTTGATTTATTTTCCAATATTTCAGACTAATGCTTTGGTTGTTCCGATGATAAATAATGTTTTTCGGTGCGACGAAACAACCAATTCGTTCAACAGTAATAACAGTGAAACCAATTCAGAGAAATGCGCGATATCTTTGGGCTTTTCTTCGGCGTACCTTTTTCCACCTACAGACTGTTTCAAGGCAGAGAAAAAAGGAAAAAAATAACAGTCTTCTCAAATCGCTAGATATTGCACACCTGTACTCCTCTCCTTGCACCGGCTCTTTTCTCTGGATTTATACTGATGTACAAACTCCGTATGCTTTCACTGTTTTGCCAAGCATTCAACTGAGAGGAAACAAAATTTTTGTTGACAGAACAAAAGTATTCTTGCACTTAAGCGTTGCCATAAATTTTGTATTGAAATTTATGTTGTTCGCGAAAATGCGAGGATTCCACACGAAAATAAAGAGAAAGAAAAAAAGGGGGAAAATATTTGATAAAAATTATTTTAAACGATGTTTGCCGACAGCTCGAGCATTAGAAATTCTCGTGCATTTATAATGAACGAGATATTCTTGTATAATTTCATATTCTACTTAAGATGCAAAATCAAACGAAGCGATGTCGGTTTTTGATTTGAATCAGCGATGATATTCATGTTGAGCGAATTTTTGCGAGGAATAGCAAGTCCAAAAGGAATTAAATAATCAAGTTGATTATGCGACGTCATTTAGAGCACAATTGAGTCGTTTTCAAAAAATTTAATTTAATTTTAGTCTTCATGTTGTATTACTTTAATCTTGAATTTTTTTTTCAAATGAAAATGTAATTTTATTATTTTCGAAAAAAAAAAAATTATTATATAATAACTGATAGTAATATGAAAAATATTTCATTATTACTGCGAAGGTTTAATATGATTATAAAGACAAAAAAACTTGTACTTCATTAAAATCTAAAATTGGACTTGCTATTGATCGTGGGTGCTTTTTTTAAATGTGTTATATAACAATAATACACTCCTTTTTTTCACGACTCTGCGGTATTATCATTGGAATAATGAGACACATTTTTAACAAAATGTCGCACTTTGTGAGTTCGAAGTATAGTTATAATCTCACTTCTTCGATGTTATGTTTTGATTTTTTAATATGTTTGTATCATTGTGTTTTATGAACTTTATGAGGTGGGTTCAGCATACTGCAAAAAAAGTTATCGCAATTAATTTTAAAATCTATCTTCAGCTGATTATATATAACAAAAAATCAATGTACAAAAAAAGGATCGAAAAAAATTACTTAAAATATCAATATTCTGGTTTATGTATCTGAATTTTGCTTTCAACACTACACCTTTTCAGAAATAAAATTAATTTTTCAATCACGCAACGGAAATTAGAATATTTCATGATACTAGCTAAGCTGTAATCAAAATTAAATTACAATTGTTTGCATTTTATTTTTGTCTCCTAATTTCTTTTTTTTTTTAATCAAACAAAAAAAATTCGAAATACTGAAGGCAGAACAGTAATTATTTCCGCAATAAATGGAACTCGCGTAATTAATTTGAATCCCTTTTAAACAAACACGATTCAGAGTCGACAAAAATGCATTAGCCTGACTTTACATTCAAAATGATGCGGCGTCACCATTATTGCAGTTAAATTTGTCGGTAATTTACTCAGGTTTATCACATTTGATGGACAAATTTTTTGAGAGAACAAATTTTGTCTAAAAATGCATATATTCAAAAACGAGTAATGTTCACTGACCACTCTCTGATTAGCAATCAATTGTATTTAATTTATTTCGAACTAATTTTTTAAGAAAGCTTAACTGATCAGCTTACCTATTATAAACCGGTGGTCAATAATAGGTACGTTTCTCAAATTGTATGAACATGTTTTAACTTTAGAATTTTTTTCGATAATTGAATTCATTATATTTCAAAGAATTAACGCGTCAAAATAATGTTTCTTATATAATATTTCAAACTTACTACAGTTCTGAATTAAGGCGTTCGGAATGAGCGGCCAATAATAGGTACATGCACTTTGATTTGAAATCCCACTTCTTATTTAAATCTGTCTGTATATTTTGTTGACATAAATCGAGTTATTTTTTACGTGACTTAATTGAATGTTTCAGATGAAATGTCACCGTTGGTACGGGAGATCGTTACAGAGGCGGGTCGTGACATCAGCCTGGATTGTCCTGGTGTGACAGAACACTCCCTGGTAATGATGTTGGAATGGCGTGTCAACAACGTGCCGATAGTTGAATACAGCAACGGCGAAACGAGCATGTCGAATCATCACAAGCGCATCATTTTTTTTACCAACAACTTCACGCTTAATTTCCATCCGGTGAAGTCAGTGGATAGCGGGGATTATCAGTGTTTGGTAAACAACCGAAAAACACCCGAGGCAATTGTCAGACTAACAGTACAAGGTAAGTTTGTAGACAAAAAAAATCAGCCTCAATTAACTCCGCTGGAAAAAATAGAAGAAAACAGATTTAAATTACGAACAAAAGGGCATTGTACGCGAGCTAACTATCAAATAATTTTGCTTTTTTTGAACAAACTTCTGAATAATTCACTCTGAAAGCCAGAAAATTACAAGATGTCGAAGTTGAAAGGAAACACCAATTACAAATTCAAGTTGTTTTCTTTTTGGTTTCTCAAGGAAGTTCTAAAAAGTGTCCTCCGTCTGAACAATAAATTCATGCAAGTGTGTTAATAATCTGCAACTGTATATATATATATATATATATATATATGTATACATATATATAAATTTTGTCGTCGGCTTAGCTCGGCTCAAGCGAAATAATATAGTATCTAGGGGTGTCAAGACGATTCGCGGCATTGAAGACTGGTGAATCGTTTACAGTAGGATCTTCGAAGCATCTTTAGAGGGATTCAAAGCCGGAACAAAAGGCAGCACTGAATTATTCGAATGTTATAGAGATGTTATAAGCGTGGACGTCTTAACTGCATTGTCTCCGCGCTACGGAAAACGCCCTTTTGATAAGAATTCTAGTTGTTGGAAAGTGCACTGATTTCGTCAAATGAAGCGTTAATAGAAGCGTGAAATCGAGAAGGTATATTACAGCAGAATGCAAAGCTGAAATTCAGTTTCCTGACGAGCTCCCATCGTAGCTGACCTTTTTATTGAACCATCAACTTGTTGAGAGGGATTCAAATGTCAATGCAAAGAAGTTAGGAAATGAGAAACAAGAATTAAAAATATTTGTGTAGTGCTTAACGTTATAGCACATTTCTTTAGAATGTATGCATATTTTAACAACGTTTCACTAGAGATGATGAATTTGAGATTATTTCTTTTACTCTAGTGGATTTTTTGCTACAGAATCAAGTTCATTTTTATTTGATGTATAATCTATGTTTGATTCAAAAGTGATTCAACATGTTTTAATTTAAAATTTTTATATCTAACTCACGATCTGCAGGATCATCTTTTAATTCTACATCTTCTGTTTCTAATTCATCGCCTTTAATACCTAATTTATCATTCCTAATTATGAATATTCAGATTTTTATACATATCTTTCTAAGTAAAAGTTTATATCAGGAGCTTCTAACCGTTATTTTTGTGACTACAAAATTTTAGTTCGGAAAAAGCTGCAGCAATAAATAGATGTCACTACTTCAATATTAAGCCCCGCTCGGCCATTTAAATGAAATCATATTGTATTTAGAGTTCTTATTTGTGATCTATTATAACCTATTTTCTTATTGTCTTCATGATTTCAAACAAAAAAAAAAAAAAAAAAAAAAAAAAAAAATAGTGATTGAGTAATGAAAACAAATTAAATAAACATAAAAATGTAAAAAATATTAGATACCAGGGTGTGCGACTGTATAAAGAATTTTTAAAACTGTTTATATATATGCTGACATGTTATTTTACCACATAAAACATCTATAAGTAAATATAATAATATAATCGTATATAAAATACCAGTTATTGTTTAAAGTATTCATTTCTTATACAAAATTATAATTTTTCGTTTTCAAGAACTAATATTACAAACTATGTATCATTTTAATATAAATTAACAAAACAAAAATAATTTGAAATAAAATTTTAATAATTCGTATAAAACATGCAGATAGAATTAATGTTATAAAGTGTTTAAATTATACAAATAAATGAAATATGATAATTATGTATCGATGACTCAGAATCCAATTGTTCTAAATGTCACTTCTAAAAAACGAATTAATCCTTTAATAAATTCATGTTGTCGATAAATATTTGAAAATGTGATTAATGGTATATGAGAACATAATATAATCTCATATACAATTAATCACAGTCCAAATATTTATCGACAACATATATTTATTAAATTATTAATTCGACTTTTTTAACAAATTAATCAATATCCAATTGGTAATTCAATAGATAATTATTATTTCATTATTAAAAATTAATGTTTAAATTGATTGCATAACATTCGTGTATTTATTTTTTACCATCTATTGTTTTTAGTACTTTTTTCTAGTAGATCATCTTCTACTTCTAATTCACCAAATGTTTCTAGTGTACCATCTTCAACATCTAATTCATCATGTATTGTATCCAACTTCATCAATATACAACTTAATTATTCTTGTACTCCAGTAAATGAGGTTATGTAATTCACAGACACTTTGTATTACTTAATGTATAATTCTATATTATGATTTATTACTTTGTCACTTCACCCTTCATATCTAACTCATCATCTTCTCTACATTTATTTTTTACTCTCTCTCTCTCTCTCTCTCTATCATTACATCTTCTATATCTATTTCTTCTCTTTTATATTAAATACATAATTTTTCATATATTTTCAGATAAATTCATTTAAAATAATTATTACTATATTTTTAATAAATTTTCGATAAAGACATTCTATCGGAGAACTTTCTAATTTTGTTAACTATGCCATCTTATCAACCGATTTTCAACAAAGCTATTCCAAATTATTAAATTGTCTATAGCTTTGTAAGTTGAATGGTTATTCAGCTAACGTATGCAACTGTGTTTATGAACGAAGCTGATGTGATTTGGGTTTTGAATATTCCATATTAGTCAGAATAGATTGAACTGAAATGGACTATCTAACAGAGTGATCTTAAAGTTTTGACCCCATGCAGACACTTGGAATATGATGCAGATTGAAATTTTGGTAACCGAAAATTACAGCTGGGCGTTACTCACATGAATCTGATTAGAGGAAATTGTACAGGTAGATGAATGATTTTCAGTTTCTCAAACGCTCTCCAAATATTATTTCTCAACAAAAATATTACATCAGATACTATTTTCACGGTTCATTGAACATGATGGAATACCACTTTTTTTTAAAGTTTGGCAATTTTCTCTGGATAATTGTTTTTTCTTTCAACAAATCGAACATTCTTATTTGAAACTTTGCTTACAATTGTCTTTTGTTTGTTTGTTTGTTTTTTTTTTGTCATTTCACTTTTCCATCAAAGCCCTTTTCCCTTTTGTGCAGAGCTAACTCGAAGAAGATAACTATATTTTCCGGCAAAATAGCTGCTGGTGTGCCGAATTCGAGTGACAACGAAACAGGAAGTTATCTTGCCGCGCAGACAGAGAATAATCCCGAGCATAAACGATTGTCCGCCGTATGGTCGGAAAGAGCTACGCTCATAACGGATATCGATAAAAATAAATCTTTTTATTTCAAAAAGTACAAAAGTCGTTTGTAATGTTTGTGGAGTTTTCAAGGATGCCTTATATTCTTAAAGTCATCAGCGACTGAAGATGAGAATGTGATTCGTCAAACGCTTCTTTCTTTAAAGTTATATCTTATCGGGTGAGCTCAGCTGAAATACCATCAAAGTTGATTTTTGATGGATATACTTTTATTGTTCGATTATCAATTTTTTAAAAGATTTCAGTACCGATTATTTTGCATTGAGCTTCAAATCAAATAAAGCTTCAACTTTTATACATACATTCAACAAACAATAAAAATATCAAATATACAATATTACATAATAGTTTTTTTCATCTTTGACTTTGAAATATAAATAATAAATTAATCTACAGATGTAAATTTTTATATGAAAAATAATATTTTTAATTATAATTGATTAAAGATTTTAATTTTCTAATTGCTTTGGTTTTTTTTGTATACAGATTGATTGAATCTAGAAATATAGAAGCAAAATTTATAGGATAGTATTGGTGGCACTGTTATGTTGATGTGTTCTATTGAAATCGCTAGCACTAATAGAATTCTGCAAACATAATCCAACCGCGGAAACCGCTTTTCATAGAATGCACATACGCACGACCGTTCAACTCCAGTATATTCCCTGGCATTTTTTTTTGTATTCTAATATATAGAGAATAAACCAAACATTCTCGTTTAACAACAGCCATAATGACCCCGATCATGTACCCGACACTATTTTCCCTCAGTCATCTTGTATGCATTAATTAATGCTGCATTTTACATCCAAACTGACCTAATAAACAACAACTTTGAAAGCAAACTTTGTGAAGTGAAAAATTACTTTAAAAATTTTGTCTTTATAATAAAGTCCTGTTTTTATTATATAATTTTGCCTTACATATAAAATTGTGTTTTTAAAATAAATTTTTTCCGTTATTACATAATAGCTTAATTTTTTTCCATTTATTAAATAAAATGCAGCGTTAATTTTGCTGATTTGGCAAGCTTGTTGGTTACCTTTATTGAATTTTATGAAATAAACTTTCACGTAAAATACGAAATATTTGTTAGTAACAAAAAATTAATTTCAAAATGAATTTTACATTAGTTTTATCCAGAAAGAAAAAAGAACAGAATGAAATGAACTTTACACTGAAATTATGTAAATACATACACGTGTAATTTCTCTGATCGCGAAATATTACCTGCAGCGAGCATTGCCTAATGAGAGCGTTGCTTTTCAGAAATATTGTACTTTGGCTTAACTTAAAAAACAGTGATTTTTTTAGTTGAAAATTAAACCAATGAAAATTTGTACAAAAGAGAAGGAAAATTTGTTCTTTTTTGCTATTTTTTTCTTCATTAATTGAATACCATCAAACAGACTTGAATAATGAGTAAAATCGACCCGGTTTAGGTTACATTTTTTTCGTGAATTAATTCGCATTTTGCGTGAAAATAATTTCTTCTGATAGACGAAATTATATAATTTCTTTTCTCTTTTTTTTCTTTCGTTAATCAAATAAGAATGGAACTTTTTATTTTTCAAATAAAATGATAGCGTGAAGACGTTAATTTTGATCGTTAAAAAGTATAATCTAATAAAGTCACATGTTACGGATGAAATTAAACACGTTCAAAGGATTTGGACGAAAAGTTTAATCATCTTGAGTAGCGCAGGCTACCAAGACTGCGAGGGAATAAAGCGCAGAAATATCCACAAAACTGCGCTGGCAAATTAATACTGTGGGAGGTTTAATCGTGTTTTACACTTTAAACTGAATTTAAAATTGTATTTTCTGTTGAAAAAAATAAAAATTGCTTTTTTCCACAATTTTCTAGCAAATAAATTTGATGAAACTCAATTTTGATTTTTATCGTTTAAATCAATCTATACACGAGAGGGTTTTGAATAAAGATATTGAATTTAAAAAATCGTAAGGTTGCACAGATTGAGCGATATTTATAGATTGTCACTAAACTTTTTGATCCAGTTCAAATATGAACGACGATTTGAGGACGTGTTACCCTCGGCCGGGGTGTACAGCAAGAGAGAGCCGTAAACCATTGGTTTATGTCGAAAGAAATAACAGAGAGTGACGCGTGAACAACTGCGAATTTTGAATTGATGTTGCTGACAAACGCTGAATGCTCGACAGCCTTGGAACAATAAATAGCAAAACCAGACCAATCGAGAATTCGTGGCAAAAAAACCGATTCATTTTGGGTTTTTCGTTTTAATGAAAGTATACGTGCACTGCTTTTTTTATTTTATCGATAAACTTCGTATTGTTGGACGTGTATCTTTTTGCAAAACTTTAGTAAACCGTCAATGTTTGACGAGAGATACAGATGTAGCATTTGTTCGTCTGACACTCAAAGGTACACCTTTTTTGTTAGCTCAATTTTAGTTTTTGGTTTTATGCTTGGTA
>JABFPM010001674.1:0-19193 GCA_022817325.1 Idris sp. 1 HC-2018
TGTAATATAACTGAACTTGAAACACAAGACTCAAAGTTCGTGTCATCATAAATCATAGCGGGTTTCGCGTAATATTGGACACTAAAGTTCGAGTTGGAAAGTGCAATTTTTCGTTGAATCGATAAATCTCTTTTAACGAATCATCGTTGCAGCGAGACAAATAAATAAAAAAACGGGCAACAAGAAGTATGAACGGAATTCGAGACGAAAAAGAAATAAGTATTAAGTTTGTACCTCGACAGTATCTCTTAAACTTCCGGCGACATGAAATGTGTCTTGCAGTATATATACGAACGAGAAAGAAGCGGCGTTGTTGCGGCCCAAGTTGAGCCGCAACCAAGCGTCAAATTGCCCTTGGTGTATTAGAAGCTGTTAAAGCCGATGGTGAACGAGAAACAAATTCGCTTTTTCTCGTCCAAAAAATTTTATTCTGTTATTACGTAAAAACGAGCGGAGTCTTGCGATCATTCGTAAACTCTTGGGAGATCAAAGCTTGTAAATTCGCAGTCACGCTGCTTGAAAATAAGAATATCAAGTTGCCATTCAACTCACAAAAATTATTTGCCACTGTAATTTAATTGAAGATGCTACTCCAATTTTTCGAATAAAAACGATTTTACTGTACAACAAGTCGTTTGCGAGTAAGATTAATTTTCCGATGGTCTCGGTGTTGGAAATTTTGCAGTTAGTGAAATGATTGAAAGGTCGCACAGTCAAGTAGATATTACAGATTTTATTTTTGATTTCGACAAGAGGAAAAAAAATTGCAATGAAAATATCAGCGGAGGATCAATTTAAAAGCTTTTTCCATTTTTTTATCCAGTGCCATTGACTGTGCATGGCTTGATTGCATATTGAGCTTTTGTGTAATATACAACACAGGTTCTACCAGGTTTTTAATTTTTCTTTTCAGAATTTTCCAACATTTGGTTTTTTCAGCTTCTTTTAACAATATTAAATATATATTTTATGCTTAAAAATATATGTTGCTTAGAAGATTGAATTGGATTATGGTTGCAACTGTGTAAATAAGATTTATATATTTTTTCGACTGACGTAATCCTAATTTATATCACTGAATCAAATGATTAAATAAAATGTTAGACCTCTTTAGCACTGTGATAATAATCAATATTTTTGCAATTTTTTAATTAAGATTTTAGGAAATGTTTTAAAAAATTATTAAAAAACTCTGTAGTTTTTTATTTAAAAAAAGGTATTATAAAAAAATATTTAAAAAACTGATGAATAGAGAAATTTAGGTTACATTTTGAACAAATTGAAAGACAATTACGGAAAATGACAAAGCAAAAGAATATATAATTTTCATTAAAAAATTTCTACGAGTAGTAAAACAAGATTAAAGGTTGAAAGAAAAATTGAAGAGAAACTTACAACTGAAAAATGTGAAAAAAATATTGGTTACAAAAGAAAATGATCTTTACTATTCAACTTAAAGGAAGACATATATATATATAAATGTGGTATTATAAAATAAAAATAAAATCTTTGTCCAGTCCAGATATAAAGTATATCACATTACTTTTTTGCCTAAAAATTTGTTCAGCTACAAAAATATCTTTTTTACGCTACCATAATATCATAAATTTTGATTAAAAGCAAATTGCATTTTCCATTTGAGAACATTTTTTTTTCGACATGTTAATGCTACTTAATGTGGGTTTAGTTAATTTTATTATATAAATACGTCTCCAAGCAATATTTTTTAATAAAACACTTATTTAGTTTAATGAAACACTTATTAGTAATGCAAAATACTTGTTAATTTACTTATTATTATTTACTATTTTTGTAATGAGGGGAAAAAAATAAAATTTTGAATGATTTCCTAAAATTATATACACTGTCAAATAAAGACTTGCATGAAAATAACATAATTTGTAAAATTAAGTGAAATAAAACACATCTGGAAGGGAAGCAGTTAAAACTTTTTCTTTACGATAGTTTTGAAAATGTAAAATACTCTGTCTCACCAAAAGTGTGTTCGGTGCATGAACGAATTGCAAAAATGCAAATATTTGCATTTTTTTACTGACCCAGTGCGTGTATCGCTATTGTTTTTCCAGTGAGAAACTCTGCCAAGTGCTGAGTCGTTCGAAGCGTTAACGATTGTATGCCTGTACCATCTCCTAATTCATTTAGTATGGTTGAGACTGCGAAGCTCGTTAAGCCAGCGTTTGCGTATAATTTGCCGATTCGCCGGACAAAACAACGTTCGTTCAATTATAAGGTAGTCCACAAAAAATAGAAGTCTTCATTATCTCGTAAAACTTGTGTGAATTTTTGTGATGCGAATAATATTATTACGTTTTATTTCGACTCTTTAGTCAACTGTTTATTATCACTGCAACGAAACGCAATGATCACATACATAATTCAATTAGTCGAATTAAATAATTTTTGTTTATCTCTAAAAGCATTACTTTTATCTTTTGGAACATACAAAATGAAAAATCTTGTCAGATTACTTGTTGAAATTAAATTTCATGTATTTTTTTATTATATGTTTTTTTTGTTCATTGCATTTAGTAAAAATTCTCTGTTTAAATTTATGCACTTTTACAAAACTCGATACACTAATGTTAATTTTTTATTGCTTTTATATATTCAGTTTCAAAATCATATTAACATTAAAAATTAGTACTAATTGTACTAAAAACAGAAAAATAATTTTCTTCAAATTGGGTTACTCAGTTACCCATGTGAAAATTTACCATCGGCCCAATATTGTTCATCGGCCGTCGATATTGGTCACCAATATTGTACCAATATTAGACTCTAATATCGGGACAATATTGACTGTCAACATTGACTGGTCAACTTCGGTATCCAATATTGGCAGATGATATTGGCCCGATATCGGGGTCCAATATTGGTCTGATATTGGAGTCCAATATTGGCACAATATAGGGATCCAAGATTGAGCCGATATTGTAGCAAAATATCTAGCCATTATTGCCTACCCGTGAAAAAAAACATGCATCTTACATGCATGCTATACATACGTGTTACATGCGTGCAACACGCGTGTTTAGCTTTCTTATTTCTGTTTAAAAAATAAATATTATAACAACGTTTTTTGTTGACTTTGTCGATTTGTTCTGCGCGCGTATTCATTCATGTCGAGTTAATTTGAAAATAAAGAAGAAATTAAAGTGTTGCTTTGTCGGAAATCAAACTTTTGCCTACTACTGCTCTTACCCCATCGACCTTAAAGTTGACCAAAGTTGACCAATCAATATTGGCCCGATATTGGGATCTGATATTGGCACAATATTGGCAGATAATATCGGATCGAAGAAAAATATTGTTACATCCCAATATTGGGACGGTGATATTAAATGGGCCGATATTGGCCCGATTGTTGATATCGGTATTACATCGGAATTTCCATATGGGTACTAAATTATGTTTTCTAAGTAAATAGTCAAAATAATTAATTACATTTATTAATCAAGCAAATCTTATTGAATACATTTTAATGTTATCTTTTCAGTTTTGCTAAATTTATAAAAAACAAGTATTACAAGTTGTATGATATTCTCGAATGTGTATGAGAAAGAAAAAAGTAGTATACCAGTTCGTCCAACTTTATAAACCTTATCCGACTTCATCTACTTTTATGGTTTATAAAATACGAAGTGTAACTAAAATAGCTTTGAAGTTTTTTTAATGCAAAACTTTCACACAAGATCTTTAACAATTTCGTTAAATGATAACATTAAAAATGTTTGTTTTTCATCCTTCTAATTATGAATAGCAAATAATTTAATTTCATTCAGTTGAAGATATAATTTTCATAGATATTAAATTTTTTATTAATGGATCAAAGTGTATTAGTTTGTTCAAATTAGATCATAAAAAGTTGCAAATTAAATTGGATTGCTTTTTCGGCCGGGTTGCATTCCAAAGAATTCTAAACAAGTATATTCCCAAACATAAGCATTTATGCAAAATCACGAGAAAAATTTTTGCTAATCAGAAATTGAAAATAATGTAGTAGGAAAATAGTATATTATGCACCAAGAGAGATAAAAACTTCTCTCCCATGATGCATACGATATTTTTCGGAAACAAAATCTTTACCGCCTTGAAATTTTGTTCCGAAAGTTTGTAAAGAATACTCCATCAAAATTACTTCTCCAAATAGATTTTGATTCTTCTCAATGGTAAAAAGGTCTTACAAGAGCTCGAATTTTAAATTTTATTGGTATAATAAAGTAATTTACAAAAAAAAGATTCCGTGACTTTAGCTCTGATATATCACCTTAACGCTGATTTGCTGACTAACTCAACGTAAAAGCTGATTCATACTTAATCTGAGCGCCGCAAGGGTGCGTTTAAAGCGTTTTCAGCTGAGCGTAAAGCACTTTTTCCAGGTAAAGCATTAAGTTTTAGGGAGGTAAAATAGTGCTTTATGCCCCAAAAATGCTATGGAAAGCAATGTTTTACGTGCACGTGAAACATAACGTAGAAATATAAATTTTTAAATGAAATTCCATAATATTATTTTATGTTATTCCAAAAATTTTAAAATTGTGAAAAATCATGATGAATAAATCAAAACAAGATTGGTTTCTCTGTAGAAATACATAATAAATTGAAGAAAATTACAATTTTTCATCTTTTTTTATTACGTAATATTGATTGGTCGTATTTAAAATGAGAAAATTTAAAGAATAAAAGATTACAAACATAAGCGTTTAAATGAAATTCCACAATTTAATTTTGTGTTATGTTACATTATTTCTGAATTAACATTACTATGATCCATAATTATATTTATATTTATATAATTATATTTTTATACTTTTATTTTAAAAAGTCAAGAACATAGAATTCTAACAAACGAAAATACGTAACAAAAAATTATTAATTTTGTTATCTTATTTTAATTCAAAATTTGTTAGAATTATATAAATTTTGAAATAACATAAAATTGTGTTGTGAAATTTCATTCAAACGCATATAACTTTTCTCTTCTTATTTTTTTATATTTTATAAGTAGAAATTAACTGATTAAAATTACGTGTTAATAGAATACTCGAGATTTTGTAATGTTTATTTTATTTCACTTGATTTTTTGTATGAACATTTATTTTGATTTGATTTTCAAAATTTCTGAAAGAGAATTTTGAATTTGATATTTTTTGTATTTACAATGACTTAAGATTTGTTAAAAGTGTTTACTATATTTCCATTAAACGCTTATGTTTGACAATTCACTTCTTAGAGATTCTTTGACATGCAACCAAATTTTTCAGTTTAATTATAACTTGCAATAAATTGCCAAAAAGTAAATATTTTAACTGCGATTGATTAACGCATAATGTAGATGCTGTTTATTGATGAAAGTTACAAAGTTATGAATCCATTAGATACATAGTCAGCTCTCGCGAACGTGCTTGGGATTTCGAGATGCCTTTTAGCGAGAGGCTGATTTTTCTAGACTAAATTATCATGACGTAGACGAATAATGTGGCCAGGTATTCTATATTATATTACGTTCAATAAAATACCTCAACCTATAATATCACGTTGCACATACAAATCATTCTTTTTAAGTTTAAAACTCTGAAAAATGCGGTTAAATCCGGAACTATTTTCATCGAATTTTTTTGTTTTTGCTAAGAAAATCATTTATCAAACGAAAAGTATAAATTATTACGTGATAAGATTATCCAACAAAAACCTTTTACAAAATTATGCGATCATTTTTGTTCACTATTTGTTCCTATTTCTCTTTGTTTAACTTGAAATGAAATTTTAACTCAAAAAAAGCTTGTACATACGAGCATTTTTGAATGACCTAACTTTCTGTACTTAGAAAAAAATGGGCGCATAACGCGTAGAATTATGAAACGGTCGAGTTGGCGATAAAAACCGAATGAAGTTCAACGACCATCGATAAAAGTAAGTGGATTCCTACAGCAACTAGGATGAAGATGCGTTTCCTTGACTTTGAAATGATGTATGTTGCTTTTTTCGAGCAAAACCATCATCTTTTTTAAGCGACCCACAAAATAGTATAAGTTATTTTTACCTTCAAACTTGTTTGATTAATTGATTGAATTCAATATTTTTAATTAAACAATTTTTCAAGTTATTAATTATGATTTTATTCTTCTGTAAAAGCTAAAATTACTTCTGTTGTATGTCAAATTTATTTGAAGTACAATTAACAAAGAGTTTAATGTTCATAAAAATAACTTTTTTCATTTGAGTTTTTTCAGAGTATTCACGGATTTTGCTATTTTATCGTTGAATTATTTGTAAGAGTAAACTTATTCGTTAGAATAAAAATTACATCAAATTGACATAACAATTGTATAAAAATATCAGGTCAACAAATTACTTTTAAAAATACTCCGATGATTTATAAATATATATATCCTTGCATCAAAAAATTATGAGAAATGATATCCCATGTAGAAATGCCGATGTAATACCGACATTAACAATCGGGCCAATATCGACCCATTTAATATGACAATATCGTCCCGATATTGGGATAAAACAATGTTTTTCTTTGGCCCGATATTGTCTGCTCATATTGTGCCAATATTGAAACTAATATCGGGCCAGTATTGATTGTCAACATTGAACGGTCAACTTCGGTATCCAATATTGGCACAATATTGGCAAACAATATTCGGCTAATATTGACAGATAATATTGGCCCGTAAATTTGATTTCGGAAACTACTTTGTATTAATAACACAAAAAAACAAAAAACGATTTTTCAGTTTTTTGTCTATAATTTTTTATATTTTAGGGGATGAAAATATTTACAGGTGTTGCATAAAGTCTATTTTTACCTAAATAATTAGCAAAAATTAAAGCAGTTATTATTATTTTGATTTAATAACAAAAATTCAAAAGTTAAATATGTTGCTTTAAAACCACACCGGTAAAAAAAGGGTTAATACAAAGTAGAAACAGAATGAATGATTTATATTTAAAGTTTTGAAATTAGGGCACGTTGCATTCTAATTTTCAAATAGCTGGTAATACGAATTTGTTATTTTCGCAGATTGAAGAGGAAATCATTTAATATTGACTGACGTTATTGGAATTCTAAGTTGTAATTGACATTTCAAATAGATGAAAATAATTTTTCAAGTTATAAGAGACATGTTTTGTAATTCTGAAACCTGCATCGCTGTTGGTGCGTCACACCGTTTCCAATATTCTACAGTTTTTGGAAGTTTGAAGTGCGACATTATTGAGTAGCTTATGTCAACCATTTTTATGATGTCTTATTTCCTTATAACATAGTTAAGATCGAAAACATTGATTTATAATCTGAAATAAAATGTATCATGTTAATCAAATGTTAATACGATCTTCAAAATCTAAGTGTTAAAAGAAATTTTCGAAAGAAATTCAAAATCTTAGTTTAATTTATAACAACTTTAAAGGTCTTGTCTAGGTTAACTTTTCAACAAATAATTTCCTTATTTTGACTTGAAAATCGTGCGAAAGAACCAGCTCTCATGACTCACCAGCCGAGAAACTACGTCGGATTTCGAAAGAAACTTTATCGCAGTGACACGTTGTACGACGAATGAATGGTATTTTCGTCGTGTAGAACTAATTCCGCTCGAGATAGAACGACGCTTGTTAGGGAAAAATAGTGAAACGGACAAACAGCTGCCAAGTAATTGTAGAGTTTATAACCGCAATAATTTGCCGGTTTTTACGAATGCAATTGCGTTATTTTTCATTAGGCTAACCGGGTGAAGAACGAATTGAAATTAAATTCGTATGCTTTCATTATTTTTCCACTTTTTCAGAATTCAGGCCATTCTTTACTCCATTCTTTATTTTACTACCAAGAAAACCGTTGAATAAAGCATAAGTGGGTATTTCTTTACTATCCAAAAACTAAACCTTATACTTGTACTATTTTCACTCGGATTTTATCATTTGAATAATTATTGTTGAATTTATAAAGTCAATAATTCTTCAGTGAACCAGGTTAAATTTCCATGTAAACTATTTTCTTAATGAATGTATCGATCATAAATTATATCTAATAAATTGAATTTTCAGGCTACACATTTTAGCTAAGTGATTTTAACAAAGAAGCAACCTTGCCAATTGAAGAAACAATTTGCTGTCTTGATTAAACTTGTTCTTTTTATTCACATACAACCCCGACTTGTTTGAGCGATGTAATTTTCAATTTCTCATAGCAACGTCACTTGTGCGAGATTATACCTCTAAATTACATACCATCACATCATATTGCACTAGTAAGGCAGCGTTGCTCGTAACCTGTTTATTGAAGGTAAATTTAATAAAGGTCCAACGTCATCAGTTTCGTTAAAGATATGACGACATAAGCGCGAAAACGGAAACGCGAAACAGCTGAAAAAGGCCTTTTTTTATTTGTTGCTTCTTTGTTAATGAAATTGATATTTGCAATCCGTTGAGATAAATTCAAAAAGGTAATGTTCTAACCCCTTTGAAAGACCAAATGAAAATTTATACAGATTACTGAAAATGTTTCTTCAGAATTTATTATTTATTTTAATTGTATCGAACTTATCGTTTATATTTTTTATTTCCACATTAATCTTGGTTGTTTTTAAAGAATCGTAACTAAGTAAGAAAAAAGTTCGATGCGTGGTATTTAATGGTTCATTCTTAATGCAATAAACTGGTGTGTACGTGACTTTAAAACGAAATAATGTTGTTTTCAGAAGCCCACAGAGCACTGGAATTATTGGAGGATTATCATGCCAAGTTAACGAGACCTCAAGACAAACAACTAAGATTAGCTATCGAACGAGTCATTAGGATCTTCAAGAGCAGACTTTTCCAGGCATTGCTAGGTGAGTGCGTTTATTCCAGTTCAAAGAAACTTACATAATCTTTAGTTCTTTAAACTTATATAATCAAGGATATTATTTACAAATAAAGCATAATTTTTTAATAATTTATTTCTGTTCGTAATTTTTTTGTATAACAAAAAAAATTAGCATACGACTAAATCTTATTCAAATGAGTTGAAATTTAATTTGTCAAAGAACACGTAAAGTAAAATTTAAACATAATTATTATATATAATAATGTTATAACAATGCAGACTGCAAATTGCGACGAAATAGCAAATTTACTATTTCCACTTTAGAAATGGTTAGATAAGCGGATAATTTAATGTTGGTTTGTTTTATTGTGATCACGATTAAATTTTGAATTTGCGCTCAGCAACTTAATTTAGTATTTTGGTGGACGCCACCGATTTCACATTCAATACGTGCCAATGCGTCGTGTAATCTTCAAGGTATTGTCCAAGCCAGAATAGAGTATGAGACTGTTACATGCTTATCGGTCCGTAACACCCAGGTTTTGGAAACACATTGTAACAACATTAGGGATTTGTAAATATAATTATGCCTTGCATCTGATGAAAATCCTTTGTCCATCCGGGTTTCATATAAAACCAATTTGCAATTCATTTTCACGTTACAAGTTAATCTTCATATGTGAAAATAGTCTGAGTTAATTTTGTTATAACTTCGGAAGAATTCATTAAATAATTTCTTCATTGTTTAACCAGCTACGATAAATATTATCTTGTTGTAATTAATGTTGGTTCACTGCTAGATTTGCTCTTGACATTCTTAAAAGAGTTTGGAGTTTGCAAATTGTAACTAAGAATTGTGCTCGCTGAGTTTACAATTCTCTCAAGTATCGTAGATATGAACAAGATATTATCTTAAGTTATGCTTAGAATTTCCTATAAAATATAGTAATCAACTGTTTTATATTAAAGTGGTCTCTAACTTACTAATGTTGGTTTCTTGTGAATCAATTATTATCAATTGTACCTTTTATTATCAATTGCAGGATGTAATAAGAGAGTAAAAAATAAAAATTCTAAAATGATAAAAATTAAATCTACTTCAAATTTAACGTTTAGAGAGGACATATTTAGAAAGAAAGAAATATGGAGTTTATTTATTTATCTTTTCAATTATTTTTGTTTTGATAATTGGAAATTTGGTTTTTGTTTTAAGATATTGATGATTGAAATATCAGTTTGTACATTAAACAAATAATCTTATAAACAATAGAAAATTCACTTTTGAAAATTGTACAAGATCAAGCTTTTTATAATAAATCAGAAGACTTTTATTTATTTATAGAAATATTTGTAAGTAATTTTTTGTTATCTTCAGTTATTGATCTTGAAAGTAGTTTAGTTTAATAAAAATTGAACTTTAAAGAGCAAAATATTTCTTGTGTTCATAATTTTTATTTTTTCATATAAATATAGAACTAAGAATGATAGATTATAGTGAGTATAACGGTTATAAATTTCACACTGTGCAAAATGTTTTTGAAATTTACGAAAGATTTGGAATAAAAATTGATGGTGCAAAAGTAGTAGAGGGTCATACGATATAGAAAAATAAATCTAAGTTGGACCGTGAATATTGTGAAGTTGAATTTATTATCTTTGATAATTGAGAGGTTTTTCCTTTGTTAATAAATAGGTTGTATATTTATTGAAAGTGAAAGATCCAATCATAAGGTTTTAATTACAAAAATTTAATATTTACATTGATTTGAAATTAAATGTAATAGACTTTCAACCTACTGATATAGGAATAATAAAATAAATATGAAAATGCGATTTAATAAATGAAAAATAGAAAACAATGAAAAAAACATGAATTTTGATTAAATACTAAAGAATGTAAAGAAAATTTTATTACGAAAGAAACAGTCGTAAAAGCAACGCTCAGAATCTTGTTTTCTTTTTGTTTTGTATTGATTTTACAATCATTTATTAAAATACAAATTAATAGATACTTTTAATTGACACATTTTAAAATGTTATTAAAATTTTTGATTTTTTTTTATTATATTCAAAGTTATTTTATTCAAACAATATTTTAAGTTATTTCATCTAAAATTGGTAAAAGTCACTCAAAATTTTTTATAATTAAAATTTAATTCCTTTATTAAGAACATAAACATATTTATTTGGAATTTAATAATTGTTTCGTAGGAGCACATATGTATTTTCAAAACCAGTTCATCATGTGAAATGATAACTTCATATGTATGCAATTATAAATTTGTATGTGTCAGCAAAGTTATCTTTTCTAATGTGAAGTTAAATTCCAAATATTACATTCGCTGTAAGACAGTTTGAGCAGCGGTAGAACTTTGTTGCAGTTTCTATCCTGTTTAGTTTCATATTTTGCATAAATAGTTTATCAAAAGCGTATCTTTTATAATAAATAATATAAAATGTTTATGATTGCAATTGTAATATTAAGTTTAACAAAAATGGGTAATTTAATAAATAATTTCATTTCCAAAATTAATTTTCTATATCTTTTATAACTTCAAATGTCTATTAATGTAAAAAATGAAATTACATTTTATAGATACATACGAGCAAGTGAAGTCTTTGTATATTTAGATACATTGTAATCAAGTTGCTGCGAAATGAAACAACATGTTGTTTAATCTAGTTGCACATAACATTTTGTTAAATGTTAAACTTTTTGTGTAAAATTCAATAATGTTGTTGAATTTTGAAGTTATCTTTTAGATTCTACTCAATGCATAAGTACAAAATTAAGCAAATTTAACCCGTTTACAGTGTATGAAAAATATTGCAATTTTTGAACTAAACTATTGAATATATTCGAAATATCTATTATACATTTGGCGAATCGTCCTAAGAAAAATCCATTAGTATATTGCATAATAAATATGCATAGATTTTATTTATTCAACATTAGATAATAGTATATTTCTTCATTAAATAATGAAATTCATCAATCTATAAGCTTCAGATAAACTTTAAATCTTTTTAGCATTTAATATATTAATATTCTAAAGACAAATTATTGTTTCATTTGCAAATAAAGAATTTCATTCATTCAATTGATTTCCAAATTATATTCTAGCTATATTAAAAGCCCACGAATAATTAATATCAGCTTAAAAATTTGCTACAATAATTTGCATTTAAGTGATGATATAAGTAATATTAAAGAGAACAAGTATACTATAGAATAACCAAGTCATTCACAACGCGCAATTCAAAAACAATTCTCCCATTTATTTTACATTTTATTTATCTCAAAATTAATATTTTACGACTGTTTTTAGACAAGAACAGTTGTGAAAAGAAAAATGTATCCACTTTTTTTAATGCTCGCTTCACTTTTTCGATTCTCTTTCTGCCTGCATCTTTTTCCGCATTGTCGGTGAAAAATCTTCTCGCCTAATCCGACTTACAATGCAGAAATGGAGGCAAAACTTGTTAACAGGTGTCTGAGGGCGGTACTCCATTCTCACCCGGAACATGCATTACGTAAATGAGGCATAAATTGTGGTACTCAATGCAGATTATTAAACAAGTAAATCACTTAGTCCGGGATCGGCGTGCATTTACATGCCTACAAAATGGATGCAGATTTCATATGAGTTGAGTTTGAACGCTGACTTTAAACTTGGCGTATCACTTGATATTTTGCTCATTAGCACATCCGTCTTCAATTCTCTTTTAGTCTTGTACTTTGTCTCGCCAATATTGCTCACTGTCGACCTTAATCTTTGACTGCAGTCAGCAAACTTCTATTGGCACATTTTTGTTACATAGTTTAGGCTGGCAAGAATGACAAAAAAATTGATGCTACGAGGGATGATGAACGTAAGTTTGCATTGATGAAAAGACCGGAATGCATGCAAGAAAAGAAGAGTCTTTTTCCGTAGAAAAAGGAATAAATTAGTTTGCATAACGTTTACTCTCCTTGATTAAAACTTGTAACTCGATCTATGGATTTATTTAGATTACGACCGAGACGGAGAGTTGATGACTTTGATTCTTTTGATTTTTTCGGGATGCAAAAAGAATTGCCTTCCTTTTTAGTAATAAGTTAATACATTTTGTCAAACAGACTTTTAAGAAGACTATTTCGTAAATCCAGTACCAAGCTACATAAAAGTATGTTAAATATGTTTGTAAGGCAAAAAGATTATTTACACATTTGTTGACATTCTTATGAAAGAATAACCTTTAATTGATGAGTTGAATGTCTCGAAAAAATTGACTTCAAATTGTTGCAGAAAAATTTAAGATACTTTTTGTAAAATTTATTACAGGCAATAAGATAATAAATTTCATGGAGCTTTTTTTTAGAAAACAATGATTGATCAACGAAACTGGTTGAACAATACTTTATCCTTTTAAATATACCAGAGGCCGTTGGTATTATCGATTAATGTTCCAAAACAAGGAACGTAATGCAGTAAAGAACATTTTTTAACGAATATTGGTAAAATGAGTCGAAAGATATATGCTCCGTGACAATGTTGTATGAGACATAAATTTCCCAAAGGCATAGAGCAGCAGAAGCTAAGAAATTAGTTACAACGAAAGACTTGCGCGTAGTTTGTGTTGCTTTGAAATTTCAACCACAAACAATCACAAATTGCGGCAACATTAGAGAATAACTTTAGCAGAAAAAAGTCAAACGAAATTACAACAGTTATCCCTTTTGATGAATTGACTTATTAAAGTGTTTTCTTTATACAGTTATTGATTTAAAATTTCAATTTATTTTGATGAATTTAACAAAATTGATTTTCTGTCATTTTTAAAGCTGTCCTTGCAAAAATAGTAAATCTTGAAATAAGTTATAAAATTTTTAAATTCGTATTGTCATTAATATTAAAATCTGCAGATAAAAAATATTATTTATAAGGCAAAATTCTTATGACGTAATTAAATCTGTATTATTCTGTATTATAAATTCAATAAGCTACGACATTAATTTTCACTGCATATCATTTAACGTATAAACTTACGGAGCTCTATTTGCATATCTCCCAGACTGCGAAGCAAATATATTTGTGTCGTTACAATTTTTCGCATTTTAGTTCTGTTGTAACACTTATATAAAATAGTGTTGCAGAAAAAATACCTTATCTTAAAAAGATGTTTCTTGCTATAAGCTGTTAGAAATATTCTTATATAAATGCTTGCAAATATTTTTGTGGTTTCTTCACTTTATCTGTTTATTTTTAATTACGCTAGACATTTCACATATGGTACAATTTTTATGATATTATCATTTAAAAATTAATCAAAATGAAATAAATTAGAACTTAGTTTGAACAATTTTCGTAAACATTACTTTAGAGCCTTCATATATCAAAATTATATTTTTGTAACATTTAACGATTTGTTGAAAATGATAGTTTGCGTTTTATTTCTCAAACAAATATTTGGATATATAATTTAAAATTGAATTTAATGTAGAAAATTCGTCTCTGTCATGACTTTTTTTGCCTAATATTTTGTTAAAAGATTTCTATTATTACAGAGATATTAATAAAATTGCTTTTGTTCATCCTTTTCGAGCTTATTTTCAAAATAATTTAATAATTTGAAGATTGATATGTTCCTATCTTGACACATAGGTTAGAATAGCGCCGCCATATAAAGAAGGATCGAACAAAAACGTATTTTTTCTTTTTATATGGCGGCGCTGCTCTAACCTATGAGTCAAGATAGGAACATGTGAATTTTTATATTGAATTATTTAAAAAATTAGCTTGGAAATGAGGTACAAAAACAATTTTATTAATATCTCTATAATAATAGAAATCTTGTAACAAAATATTAGGCAAAAAAAAGTCATGACCGAGACGGAATTTCTACCTTAATATCGTCTGTATATGTTTTTGTTTCCATTTAATAATAGGAATTTAAATGTGCCATTTAATAGACAAGATTTTGGTTAAATAATTATTTCTTTATGACTAATTATTTAACCAAAATCTTGTCTGTTAAATGACAAATTTAAATTTTTATTTTTTAAATATTTGAGCAGAATTATTATTTCGTCAATTTCGTCTTTTTGTGTGAATATATCATAATGCATTTTCAGTAAGTTTCGAAATTCAGTGCCATTTACAATAACTTTACGTTAACGCTAGTTGCCTGTAATCAAATCTCACTCAATTAAGATATTTCTAAGAAGTCCAATGCGGCTGATAAACTTCTCAGTAATATTATTTTACAGTTATCTTCAACATTTATTATCTCAACTTTGACTCAAGTAAAATCTCAGCTTGCTAAGTTAAGTCCTATTATGGAAGTTATGTCTATTATTTAAATATGCACATATCTAGCTGACATGTATCGTGCTAGTTTAAAACAGTACAAAAGTACAGCAAACATGGTAATATTGTGATGAATATGCATTCGCCTTTAAACGTAAGAAGTTTATCAAAAATTAAACACAGAAATCACGAAAGTCAAATTTATTTTATTTCCTAAATTAATATTAATTTATCACGTTGTTTAAGAAAAAATTTACATGTAACAAGTGATAATGGAAAATGTTTTTTTTGCTAGACAAGAGACACATTTGCAATGACATCGAAATCGATACAATAATAGAAAAAAATTTTAATAATTTTTTCATTACTATCAAATTGAATACCATCGAAAAAAATTGAAATTAGATTTGAAGTAACTGATTGCAGTCAATTCATTAGTTTGCTGAATTTTAGCTGCGAGATACTGATAGTCGCACAAAGCTAGGATAAAGTTTGCACGCGGCTCAGTTCATCAGTACAATGTCGTTTGTATTCAAAATAAAGTCCTCGCATGCGCGACAACAATACTATTTGTAGCATCAAAATGGTAATTAATCGTACATCTGGAAACAAAAGTTGACCTGCATTTACAATCCAGACAGACTTTTACCTCATGACAAGCGTAACTAAATTATTTACTTTTGATTAACTTTGAACTGCTCGATTGACCATCGCGAGATTATTAACGGAACAAAGTTGCCAACTTTGACCAAATTTGCTTTCATTCATGCAAACTCGCTGCTCTTGTAAGGCCGTTCACCTTGATAGTTGAAGGTTTTCGAAAATTGTTTCGAATTATATGATATTATGCTGTTATGATTATGTTTGTGTTTCATTTACAAAAGCAGCTCGAATTAATGACCGGTTCATAACTCAAAGCAAGTAATTTACTGCGTACAACTCAATCATCAAATAGTTCCTACTTCACACAAGAACTTTTACCAAATTTCTTGCACCTCCAAAAATCTATATGAATTAGCTTATTTGCTCGCTTATTTGTGTGTATCATAATGTAAACACATTATTATAGCTTTCTAACAGTGTAATGTTAGTTTATCTATGCTTTTTTTTATATCTGACAAATGTTAGGTTTATATGAAACTTTTAATTTTTCCTAAAACTCAGCCTTTATTTTATGAAAATCTTGGAAGTAAAAAATACTTGTTAAATTATTTGTAACAACTGGTTAAATTTTCGTAAGTTTAGATAATTTATAATTTAAACAAAATTATTAACCGGTTATAAAACGCAAATAGTTCAATTAAAAAGTGTATATTTAACAAGTATATAAATGATAAATTATTCAATATTGACAGATTTTATTTTAATTTTTGGAATATATTCGGTGTGCAACTTCAACGTTAATTGGTATATCGTTAAGTTTGCTTGAATGCTTGTTCGTCATACTTGTTATTTTCTTTTAGAACTATTAAATTATATTCAATTAACATGCACCGTAATATAATATAATAAAACAAAAATTAAACAGATTTTTTTTGTTTTAACCAGAATGTTTCTTTTCTCTTAATGAATAGTAAATAATTTTTTTAAATGCTATAATGAATGAATATATATTGCTTTTAAATTAGATTGGAAGTTAATCGCAGTGAATGCTTTAAGAGTATTAAATATTTATACGTAATTGTTGAAATCGAAATTTCAAAAAAAGTTTATTTAATTATGAATAACGTATACAATAGAAGAACAAACAAACTGAAAGTAAACTGCATTTAAAAGTTCTAATTATTATTTTCAAATCAGTGAATAAGAAATATTAAATGAAAAGTTAATAAATATATACAGATTTTAAATAAAAAATAATAATTCTGAATAAAATTAAAAATTGCACTTGAATGTTTTATTTACTACTATAATATAACTTTGATCAAATTTGATGTTATTTTGCTTGAACCTGATAGCAATTATTTTATTTTGAAAATGCATACAAAAGTTTAAGATAATGAAAACTTAAATACAAAGAACTTTTTTTGCAAGATTGACACGAAATAAACAAGCTTCCAAGAACACTATTGTTAACGATATCTTAGCTCTTGAGACAAAACTAACTACTTAGCTAATTAAATAGCGTCTATTATGCGACCACTAAATGACAGCATACCCCGTTGCTTCGTTTGCAAACACACTTGTTGTAAAAATAAAAATCAATAAACACATTGCGCAAACGTGCAATGCTTAGCGTTAATAGATGTTATGCGTGGTATTAATATATCGGTGAAAAATGTCAAGACTTTATGTTATGTCAAGGGAAATCTAGAATGTTAAGAGAATTACGCTTGGTGTAACCGACTTCAGCAAAATGTAGCCTCTTTTTTTACGATTTATAGAAGACCAGTGTCATGAAATTTAATGCTCGCGTCCAAAAATTATGCCAATATAAGCAATTCAGTCAGCGAAACATGATTTAGTTAGAATTTTGTTCAAACTTTCAAATTTTGCTCTTGGTATTTTGATTTTAAAGTCAGTTTCAGTTGTTTTTCAAACTTTGTTTGTAAATATTTCATCACGTTTCTGTTATGTTTAAATTGTTTGAATACAGAAAAATTCGTGAAGTATTTTTATGAA
The DNA here is from genome assembly GCA_022817325.1 of Idris sp. 1 HC-2018. Lineage (NCBI taxonomy): Eukaryota > Metazoa > Arthropoda > Insecta > Hymenoptera > Scelionidae > Idris > Idris sp. 1 HC-2018. The sequence continues at coordinate 17,749 of JABFPM010001674.1, forward strand.
TGTGCAGGTGGTTTTATATGTTAGTTTTGTTGCAAGAATGCAAAATAATTTTCACTATTTTACATAATTTCACAATTTACTTGCAATTTTCAAACCAAACTATTTTTTATAAAATTTTAATGTATACATTGATTGAATCACTAAAATGGTAGAATAAAAATAGTTTGTTTATAAATTAGTTAGGAAAAATCATTTAATTTGACAATTTCAATTTTGATAATTTTTTGTTACTACTTTATATTAATACAAAACATAAATTATTTATATTATAATAAGATAAAATTATCGTATTGAACAGAGCAAATAAGTTTATAATGATACTAGGGGGCTGGGCTCCCTGCGCTTTTTATGTAAAATGAAAATATATTTATTAAATATAATGAACATTTAAAAGATATCCGCTGGATCTATATACGGAACGTACATCTCAGGTCTATTTAAAACATCTATATCCAGGACCGGAATATCTGAAAATTTTATTCGAGACTTATATCCAAGATCCATATCCGAGATCTAATAAAGAAACCTATATCGAATATTTAGATCTGTGACCAATGTCCAGCACCTTCATTTGGGACCCGTATCCCATACGTATATTTGGGACTTATATCTTTTATGCAGTTCGTATATCTGGGACATGCATTTGAGACCTATATCCCGGAACCATCATAACAATTCATATCCGAGATCCACATGTGAAATCTATATTCGAGACTTTTATCTCACGCATATTCACACGCGTAAATTAATTAAAAACAATAAACACATTTATGGATAGTGTTTTTGATAGCTGCAACGTGTCAAAATGAGTTTCTGGCCTCAAAATTATATTAAAAGACCTTGAAAGCCCCTAGAAAATATGCATATATCATTTTTAGTTGCAACATTTTATTTATATCGGTAGATAGATAATAAAGACATAATCATAGTAACGCATTATTTACCGGTAAAACCAGGTAATTCCACATTTGCCCGGATTAATTAGGTACTCAATACCTTTTTTCTATTATTTTGTTGCTTTTAAGGTTACTATAAAATTTCTACCTTTTTATATACAAAAATAAGTCGAGGAAATAATAATTTCAAAGATTCAAAGTCTTTATTATATAATTAATCACTTCATTGATTGCACTTATCAAGCCGAGCTGACCCGGATCGCTTCAGGTTAAATTTTATTTACTTTTATTGTTTTATGATATTGTTAAGATAATTCTAGAGCATTTTAAAAACACCTTTAAAGTTTATCAACAAAATAAAGGCTATAACAAGATAAAGTTACACTGCCGAAAAAACGGACAACGAGATTCATATACATGTATAAGAAGCTCATTTCGTATACGGTGCGTTGAAATTTCTTATACATGTATAAGAAATTTCATATAAATTTTGATATAAAGTGTATCTTTAATGATGGAATAGGTTGCCTAGGTTGACAGTTATAGGTT
>JABFPM010001675.1:0-19192 GCA_022817325.1 Idris sp. 1 HC-2018
CGAGTTTAGTATCATTGGATAGATTTTTTAAAAATATTTGACACGTATTTTTCCTTTTTTCGATCCGATGTGTATTTCTCGAGATATTCGACCGTTCCGGGACTTTTTATTCACCCTGTATATCACTATATATCACAAAAAAAATTGAATATTATATTTAAATATTATATTTAAATAGTAATCTTTAAAATAAAAAAAATTGATTAATTTTAAACTAAATAACGTGTTTTCTAAACGATTTTAACTTTGTTTATGTTTTTAATCGCTCTGCGCAAGTATAATCACGAGTGGCTGCGCAGTGGTGGGGGATCGCCGCCTCCCCTACTTTCGTTAGGTAGCCGAGCGGTCACGGACATTGCGTTCGTTAGGTAGCAGAGCTTTTACTGTACTTTCCACAAAACTTCTTCATATATTAATAAACAACTTTATCACTTGAAGTTTATTAAAATCGAAAATTCCCTCGATACTTTGTACAGTCATACATTAAAATGTGTTGATTGTGATTCGGACGAAACAATAATTAAATAAATAATTTTTAATGCAAATTTGAGTCAGTGTTATTAGCTTATCATTCAAAGTGACTCAAAATATGATCGCAAAATTATTTTTAGAATGATTCATTCATAATAACTTGAGATATTGCGAGTTGAAATAAAAATAATTATCAAATTTTTTATAATAAAAAAATGACAATTTTATTTTTTCTTTTATATTGAAGTAATCAAAAAATTTTAATTACAAAAAAGATGCGTCTTTTTATACTGAACAAGATAGTATTTTTTAAAATTTAATTTGAACAATTTTTTTTTATAAAAATCCCACGATCTGGGAAACAGATTGTCTGGCCTCCGAGCGCAAGTCTGGTTATTGCATTAGGCGCTTTAATTGCGCGAGCTCTCATCACAACATTCCAATAAATATTGATATAAAATTTAAATTTTTTTGATTTTTTTACAAATAATCATTACAAATAATAAAATATTTTAATTTTTATATTCGAACTATATTAAATGTAGCAAAATATATTCAATATTTCTCCAACTTTGTGAAAATATTCAATGTTCATTATCATGGAAAGTTCAATAACATTCAATTTATTTAAAAAATATTTTTTAACAAAATTAGCAATAGTACTCTTTTAAACTATTAAAATTCAATAATAAGGAAAAAGAATTTTACTATTAGGTGTTTGAATTAATTCGTAACATTTCCTAATAGATGGCGTGATTTAAAAGATTTTTGCAGAAAATCCGGCACAGAAAAGCAAGAGGGCCTTATTTAAGGGAACCAGCCTCGTGAGGGGCCGGTCGCATGTGTAAAAGGAACAAACTCACCGCGTTTGAGGATTCATAGTTCAATCCTATTGTCCGAGAAATTGGCCTCAGTGGGCCCACCACTAAACACTGGCTACGTCTCACAAACACACATGGCCAACACGGGTTGGCCATGTCATTTATCTTTAATTTGGTCACTCGGGCGCGGAATCGCAGGGGAAATTTTGTTTCGTCGCGTTTCACTGCCGGTTGGTTTCGCGTTCAAAATCGAAATTTTCGAATTCCTTCGGCTCAAAAAACGAGCAAAACCGAATTTTGAATTTTAAATTTCGTCTAAGAGGTGCTGGACACGTTTTTTTCAAGATTCATACACTAGCAAATCTGCAGGCAGCAAAACTAAGGTAAGAAATGTAATTAGACTGATTGAAATCTAATTCCCCTAGCTTCGGCTGGGGCTCTATTTTCAGGATGAAAATTACGGAATTGATGAGCAATCAGAGATGCAAGTGAGAACTAGGGTACCGTTATTTCTGGACATGCTGTGAACAACTGTAAATTATAATTTCATATTTAGTTAATTATTTTAATTACATATTAATATTCTTTTTGTTTTAGGTACATCTTTTGAAGTAAGCAGAAATAACAGTAAAATTGACGTTTTAAAAAAATTATTATTAGTACAATAAATTATTTCAAACTGCAAATTAAAAATGCTGAAAAATCAGATATGCCACTGACTGTAAGAATGTAGAGTCGTGAAAAAAAATTAAAACATCTTTGTGAGAACGTGAAAAAGACGTGAGCTAAAATAATTAAATTTCTTGGAGTCGTCAATCAGAGACGTGAGCCAAAAACTCAATCCAATTTTAGAGTCGTTCAACAAAGATGTAAGCCGAAACTGCAGAATTTTTTTGGAGTCGTCAATCAGAGACGTGGATTACAAAACTGATTCAATTTTTGGAGTCGCCGAAAAGATGTAAGCTATAAGCCATTCTATGATTTTGGAGTCGTCAGTTAGAGACGTTTGCAAAAACTAAATATACTTTTTTTGGAATCGACAGTTAGAATGTGAACCACAAAACAACTCAATTTTTGGAGTGATCAATCAGAGACATGAGCCACATTAAAATTTAATTGTTTGAAGTCGTCAAAAAGACGTGAGCCAAAAATAAATCTATATGTTTCTGGAGTCGTCAATCAAAGACTTGTGCCAAAACTAAATATCATTTTTTTGGAGTCGACAGTTACAAAAGTGAGCCCGGAAAAATCTCAATTTTTGGAGTCGTCAAAAAAACGTGTTACAGAAAAATCTATTTTTTCAGAGTCGTCAATGAGAGACAAAAGCCGAAAGCTATGTATTTTTTTAATTGTCAATCAGAGAATTATGCCTTAAAAATTATTTAATTTTTGGGGTCTTCGAAGAGACGTGATCTAAAAGTAATACTATGTGTTTGGAGTCTTCAAAAAGAGTCTTAAACTTAATTTTTGGAAAAGTCAAACAGACGTGAACTAAAAATTGAAATTAATTTTCAGAGTTGTCAAAAGACGTGGGTCAGAAATTTGTTTTAATTTTTGGAGTTGTCTAATGGACTTTGGCTGAAAAATATATTTTTCAGAGTCGTCAAATAGACGTGGGCTGATAATTTTCATAACTTTCAGAGTCGTCAAATAGACGTGGGCTGATAATTTTCATAACTTTCAGAGTCGTCAAAAGACGTGGGCTAAAAATGATAATTTTCAGAGTCGGCAAAAGACGTGGGCTGAAAATTATTATTTTCAGAGTCGTAAAAAAGATATTGATCGTGTATTATGTTTTATTATCAGAGTCGTTAAAAAGGCGTGAGCTGAAAATATTATTTTTTGCAAGTATTTTTCCTCAAATGCTGTTTATTTATTTTACATTTTGGCGCCGTTCATGTTTCTGGTTTTTCCGCGAGTAACGCCACCATCTTTTTCATTATGTTATGTTTAAGTTACGTCCGTGCGCAAATCTGGGGAATTTTTCTTACAAGTACCAACCCTCTGCGGTTTGTTCTAATCGCTTGATTATTCGCCTTAAAAGTTGCATTATTTGGATAGACAAATTATTTTTGTAAATTACAAAAAAGAATTAAAATTTCTTTTGCATGACTTGATTTTACATCGATTTATACAGTTTTTTTCAGTAGAACACATGTTCTATTGTACGAAGTGCACTTGAGAACAGCTCGGATAAATTCAAGCAATCGAACACGTCATTAAAAGTTGTTCTATACTAATTTTCTTTTGTGATGCTCTATTTCAAAAGTATGATATTATATTTTTGTCATCTTTTTCGTTAAAATCACGACTTCGTGGAAAATTAATGCTGTTTAATTTTCATGTCTGAGAAAAAATCTTCATCATAACTGGCTGCAGTTGAAACACAACTGTTATACGTAATTATGATACTTTGTAATCAAATATTGGCTGTTTTATCTTTAATACATCCTTATCTTATTATATAATAATGAGCATTATCTGTTTCAGTGTTGCGGTTTAGACATGACTTAATAATTTAAAGAGAGAACAACGATACGGTTCCGAACTGCAGCTCTATATTATACAAAAACCACATCAACCGTATGAAATAATTCAATAATTTTAAATTAAACTGAACAGATAATATTGTTAACAAATTATAATGAAATTTGCCAAGTAAACATGTTAAATATTTGCCTTCTGTCTAAACGAATCAAGTTTTCAATTTTTTATCATCTTTACTACTTTTTAAATGGATTGCTCTTGTTTTTCAAGAATATTATGATTATTTTTAAGTACATATAATAGCTTTTTTAAAATATATCTAATGTTTATAAATGTGTGACAAAACAGAAAAATTTGTCTCGCATTTTTATCATAATATAGAACCAAGTGTGCTCCCATAGAAGTACAGCATTTTATCACAGAATACTTTGCAAGTACTTCAAAAACCAATCAGCTTTTTCTATGCATTCGCCCGCTTCAATTTCCTATGTTTATTTAGTGTATTTCATTCGATGGCGATTGAATTTGTACGCAAACACAACAAAGTTGCACAATCGCACATTTAACTTACCTTAATTTCGTGATTCACTATGTGCGAATTGATGAACTCGCAAATTCAAATGTTAAGAAGTTTGGACAGAAAAAAATCGGCATGGATTAGTATAATTTTTTTTTTGTTTCATTTATTTTCTTTTAATTTATTTTGATTATTATTTCAATTAATCTGGAATTGTGATTTACCAATCAATGCTGAAAGTTGAATGCAAACATTTTATTTAAAAAAAAAAAATATATCAAAATGATAGGGGTAACGTTTGCACAACAAATTGGTGCGTGAAATGTTTGCTCACTCTTACAGTGAGTTTGGTTTTTAAACCAAAAGCTAAATTGCATTATTTTGTATCATTATTTCAAAGTAATTATTGCTATCACAGTTAAATAAAGTAAATCACCCAATGAAAAAGTAATTTGGAAAATAAAAAAAAAATTGTCCACATTTTTTTTTTCATTATGTTCACACAGTTTTAATGATGGATCAAATTGTTATCGCCTGTAACTTTTTATTTACTAGAATATTTTTATTTAAAACATACTTTTTATTTAGAATAGTTTTATCTAAAAAAATCGATATCTGAACCTGACTCAGTGAAATTTGACTAATTTTTAGAAATTTGTTAGTGAAAAAAATCGACGAATATATTTACACTAAATACAGAAAAATTCACATAAAAATTGTAGAAATGATTAATTTGCTGAAAAATCAATGAAAGTTGGTTGAATTGTACTAAGTCAAATTAAGAGTAATAATTAATTTTTGTCTGTGCTTTATATAGATTTTTCGGTTTACAATTAAAAAAATGGTAAAAAAATCTTGTCGAAAATGTCGATGCATTAGATTACAAACAACCGCACTTAATCTCCTAAACATGGCGTCTCTTTCCCCGTGAAATCGAATTCCAAAATTAGAGCCAAAGCTGATTAAACTCAAATCCCTCGACCAATAATGATCTGTGATACGCGCAGCAAATATCCACCACCGGCAAATTTTTTCAAATGTTCTCTTTTTCTCTCATCTCAAAAAAAACACATAATTTTTCTCTCAAATCCCAAAAGTAATAATCGTCATCCAAATGAATTAACCACAAAGTTAAAATTTATCGCTTCGAGTTTATGATTCCAGTCGCATCTTCTGCAGGTAACTGTCGTTTTTACGCGATCTCATTTCTTATGTTGCCGTTTAACGATAACACCGGCATTTATTTTCCCGAAATTATCTCTGTACTTTGCATAAATCAGTGGCTCTTTTTTCGAAGCCGCTTTACAATTACGATACAATGGGAATACAAATCGCGTCCAATTACGATAGCACACGGTAAATCAAAAGCAAAGAAAGCAGGATATAATTGGCCCGGGAAATGGGCGCCCTTTTAAACTCGATTCAGCAGACACAAATCAAAGCCCGGTCAAAGGAAAATTCTTTACTTTTTTTATTTTTTGAAAAACCATCCGCTCTAGTTTGGTGTAGGGCCCGAAATGATTGTCTGCTGTTTTCACGCATCAATATTAACCGAATTCGTCTAAAGCTCTCGTCTCGTCAAACGTTATCGTCAGCGTATACACCGGCGCATCTTCGATAAACATTCATTCGTTAATTGGAAAGCGTAGCTTGTTATTGGCATTTTAGACACGGTCTAGTTGCTTTAGTCACGTTGTGACGCGGTCCGATCAGCCAATTCTCGTCACGCCAGGGCTTAATCGAATAATTCGATTAATATTGAAATAGTGGTACAATTGGTACATTCGTATCGCCGCCATTGACTATTCGCATATTCGCGCAAACCACACTTTTATGGCCGATAACTTCGTTAGCGGACAGCAAGCTCACCTTGTGTGTTCCATTACGCATTCATTTTCAACTTTTTGCGTTGTATATATTTGAACAACTATTTGCATCGGCTCTATAATTTTACCAATTTAATTTTTTGTTTCGTGATTTACATGCGCGATGCCGACAACATTTTACTAACTAAGATCAAATGTGAGACTTTAATAAAGAGTATTTTAATTCACACTGTTCAAGATAGCATTAACAATTTTAATATGTTTATAAGAAGATTTTTTCAGATTCTTTTGCCCAGTTTTATTAATATACAATTTATTAAATGAAATATACATTCTTAGCTCGAAATAGAAGTTAAATAAAAAATGTTTATTAATTTTTCGAAATAAATTATTAAATTTGACTTATATTTATTACAAATGAATAATAACTGTATATTAAAAACATATCAATATTACAAACATTTTTGATAGGGCAGTTAATTCAAAAATTATAATAAAACTAATTTATGAATTTTATTTACAGAATTTTGTTATAAGGAAATATGACTATTCCAGAAAATGTTGAATATTTTATAAATGTATTTTAGTATTTTTGATTGACTTTGTGCTTCTGATATTTTTGTATTAATTCAAACAGAGAGCGAGTATACTAGTAACCAAAGCAGCTAAATCAGTTTTCCGCCTCGAGTTTGGAAATCGTGTTTAAAACCGCGGTCAAAGCTTTGTCGCAACGATTCCCTCTCATTGACCAGCGGAGTTTTGGGAATAACTACTGATTACACAGTGTCAAATCCAATGAAAGGAATGTTAAACACTTTAACAAGCTATTTTAATGAAAAATTGAACTTTTTGTTAATACGATCAAAGTTTCAATGCCTCTTTTTTTTCATTTTACTGAAATTAGATAAAAAATGAAAAAAAAAACTAAAAATGTATCAGTCCAAATTACATCTACAAAAAGTCAACTATTTACATATATAGGCTCTACAATTAGTAAAAACAAATTTAAAAAATTAAATATTAAAGTTATCCGAGGGAAATTTGAGCGAGCATGCGATGTGAATTTGATTCACAAAAAGTTTTTGCACTTTTGATTACGGTTACATATTTGAAATTACTCTAATTTGCTTGAATGGCCATTCGTTCAGGCTAAAACCTGAATAGGATCATTCTATGGTTGTTTAAATATCTATTAGAAATAACGTTGATCCTTGAGGTCACTTTATTAACAAGTTCAACTTTTTTTATCGAAATTTATGAATACATTTATAAGTTTGGATAATTAAAATAAAATTAAGAAATCAAAATTGTGCTTGAATTATTATGGAAAACAAAATTGTTGTACTTTCAATAAGATTTTATTTTGTCAAAAAATCCAAAACTATTAAATAAAATAAAAAAAAAATAGACATTGTTACGGCAAAAATTCTACACATTTTAAGAAAATCTATTTTCTTGTTATTTTGTATCGCTGTAATACTAAGACAAAAGACATCCTATAATCCTCGGGTGTATCATTTCTTGCAAAGAAACGTGCACAGTTTCGACAGAAGAAACATACTATCCTATTATGATGTATGATGTAACAGAAAAAACTTGAAAATTGACGTTACAAAAATAATGTTTTTATAAATAATTATTAATTTATAAGGAAAACAATTTTATTTACATTTTTTTCCACTTGACAGAACTGCAATTCAATTTTTACCATGCTTTATATCTTTCGATATTACATTTTTTCGACTTATCTAATGTATCCGAAACGTGACACTATTTTTATTCATATCAGTCACGCGAGGAAGAATAATGTAGTCACTTGAAAAAAGGGTAAATTATAAATAATGACTTTATTTCATATACAGATTCAATTTGCAGATATTTTTATTTATTAAATTATACATTTTTTTTTCAATGTAAATCCAGGTTGACAAATTAAACTTCATCAAAAGATCGCATAAAAGAAGTATCGACTTATTAATAATTCCTTTATAAAATATTATTTCATATATTTTTTCTTTTCTTGTAATTTTCTCTTCACCATTTAAATAAATTTATAATTTTTCTAAAGCGCAATTTTTGTGTACATATATACTAAATTTTGCAATGATTTTTGTAGATCTGAAGAGGTTAATACAAACATACCAAAACGTAATAAATGTTAATATTAAATGCCAATATTTTCAAACAATACTTTTTTCTTGTTCTCACAAGACAAATAATTTCACCAAATATTATGGAACTTCAAATATCGACTTTTTATGTGGTTTTATTGGTCTTTGTTGATAACAGTAGTGTACGCCCTTAATTTTTTTTTATCAGTTACAGCAATTTGGAGTTTATTATTTAAAGACTTATGTCGTTTTAATAAAACAATATTGATTAGAAGACTGGCATCAAAGCGACCTTTGTTAACAACATCTTATCAGAAACATTACAACTCCTCGACACGCCGGAACTTTATCGTAGCTGCAAACTATCAGTGTCTTATTGAAGACATGTAATTCTGTCGATTTAGTTCGGTTTAGTATTTCTGTTTACTCGCTCGCGTCTGAAGCTTAAGACCCATTCAAACTCAGGGTAGTAAGCAGCGATCAATCCCGTGTTTAATTCAGACTTCCTTTCCCGTTTATCTCACTTAGATTGTCTGTGGTTTTCATAACCACGGCCAGTCTTACCAATAGTTTCATGAGTTGCCGAAGTTTTGATTGAAATTAAGGAAATTCTACTCAATGCAAATTTACAACGACTAACTTCACGATATCTGCATTATGTATTTTCATTCAAAACGTTGTCACAGTTTTTCATATAACTAAATTATTACGAGAATTGTACTGTTAGGTACATAAAAAGGTTTTATAAAAATATTCCCTACAAAATTGAAATTAAAAATAAAATAAATCTTATATTTGAATTCAAGAAATTTATTTCTTCTCAGTGCTTTGGATTATTATTAATTCAGATTGTTTAGTCTAACATTTAATTTTCAAATTTAACTTACATTTCTCCAAAAAAAGATAAAATTTCAAGTTTCCCTTCTACTTGATGATAATTCTTTCTGTTTGAAGGACAAAATTTGTCACTCTTTTTTCTACCAGTTCAGAAATTAGTGTGAGACAAAGGTGGAAATGTAAAGATCATTAATTTATCCTGCCATAATCACACTCGGCTTGAATGCCCAACAGTTTCTGGTCTCATTTTGCAAAAGATTATTTATAATAGCTGGTATATTAATGTTTTAACTTTAATTGGTACAAAAAGATTGTAACAAATCATCAAGTTATTTGAAAGCAAATTATACATGCAACAGGCCATTATAACAAGTTTGGCCAAAATTTTGCAAAAATTTCCGGTGAATAGTGCAAACTAATTATGCATAATCACGTTGAATTTGATGCAAAATTGTATCTTCAAAGTTCTCATTTCAATTCTGTTAAACTCCAATTTTTCGTCTAAGAAAACTTGATTTCGAAAAAAAACAAAAAAAAATAAACAAACAAAAACACGAGTAAGATGTCCGCTGATTGGAAACGTCTGCTGGGGTTGTTTCAGTTTTGCGTTACGAATTACCAGAGTACTCTACGTAATGAGTGGTCTTTTCCCAGCAGGCATCTTGAAAATGATGCAGCACCAAATTGACGCCTCCACAACGGGTCGCATAAATTCTTCGCTCGCAGCTGCTTACTCGATTAAATTTTTCCTTGCCCCCTCTCTTTCTTTGTCATTTTTCATACCTTTTCTCTTATTACAATTATTTGAATATTTAAAAGTACATTCTCAGCGCTGAAATACTGCTCAAATGATCGCATTACTTCAATGAAGTTTTCACAAACTTTTCTTTTCAACGTCAACTCAACTCATGTCTGCAAGCTCACTCTTAACATCTCGAAATAACTATATATATATACCTTTAGTTTTTAATTACACGAGATGAATGACATTGCAGTACAAATATTTTTCTTTTTTGCCTCATCTTAGGGCCATTGATACTGCCGAAAATTAATGAAACTAGAAATTAAATTTCAGACTGATAAGGAATAAGTCTTAATACAATCACTGCTTAGAAGTAATTTCGAAACTTTCACATACGTAAACTTACGTATCTCATGAAACTTTAGAAATAACTTTCACGGTGCATTTGTACCGTTCAATGGTCCTGCTTGCCAAATAGCGTAATCTAACTTTTTCACATCTTATGAATATACCCTTCGCAGTTTAAGGTATTAACTCATTTTTTGTTTTAAGGATTTGATTGATTTCAGATTAATTTTAATTACTTTTTAATTTTAATTACGTTTCATCAACTATTGAAATTACTTTAACAAAATATATATGTATGTATATAAAGACAATAGGTCAAAGAAAATGTTCATCATAAGAGAGCACCTTTAAAAAATGTTCATTGCAAGAAAGCATTTTCAAAAAAGTGATGTATCCGTGAATAAGATTGATTAAAACTGCACAAGTTTAAAGCGTATTTATGTGACGGTCTTAAGTTTGTGTTGCAGTTTACGAAGCTCGTCCAAAAAACTTGAAACGTAATTGAAATTTTCCAACTGTTGAAAGTTTCATTCTAAGTTCGGATGCGATCGAATTGAAAACAACACAAAAGCTTGTAATTTTCTATTATCTAAACTTAAGGCTTTAAATTCAAATCAGACTGAGGTTATTTTTATAATACAAAAAAGTAAACAAAGCTTGCTCGTAAATCAAGACATTTTCGTTTGTATCCTATAGAATATTAAAAACATTGTCAAAAATTTATATGCAGATCAAATTAACTGGAGAGAAATTTATTTTGAAATTTAAAACACATTTAATGTCAAATAAAATTGCATTAAAAGTTTAAATTGAAGTTGCTTCTGATTTACGATTTATAGCAAGGCTTAACCACAAATTTATTCTCAAACCTTAGAATTGACTAAGTCAATATAACTAAGTCTTAATCCGCTATTGCTTCCACACAAATGATAAACAATTTTCAACTTATTTTGATCTGCACGTCTAAACTTATTTACAACTTAAGACAAACTTTAATCGATTATACACTTAGACCACAAAGTAGTGAACGATTTATAATATGCATGAAAACTAAAATTTAATACCCAAAACCATATAATAATGAAACTGCAGCTGGACTTGAATGAGCTATGTGAGACTGAAACTTTAATCACGGAAATCTGGAGTTAATAATAATAACTTTTATAAAGTTCAGTTACAAAGTATTTGTAAAAGTGTTTACCTTGAACTAGAAACAATCAATCAATTCAATATTAAATATGAAATAAAACAATATAATAAACGTAAAGTTTTAATTGTTGGTAAAATAAAATATATATTTATATATTAAATAAATACAATTTTTTTCTACAGTTGTCGTTTTAATTTTAATGTTCATTTCATTAAAAACAGAACCAAAATCCTGATATGAAACTTTGGAAAGAGAATGCAAAAAATACTTGTTTCACTCGTTAATGTGCACATTTTTTGTATGCACAAGCGAAATCGTCAAAAAGGTGGAAAATTCTTTAACAAAACTAACAAAACTAACAAAACTAAGTTCCCCTCGTTCTTTCGAATATAATTCTTATATTAGAAGACTCTTTTTTTTATGATATTTATTTTACAGTATCACGCTGAAGTCAAGTCTCCTTCTTTTACTCGTGACGTAACGCAAAATATCTATCCTACCGTAAAGTATCCTTTCTTGAGAAAATTTACCGAAGCGGAATCTGAAATCCCTTCGAAACATGAAACGATCGTGTTTTAGAAAGGTCTTTATAAATAGATATGAAATGCGATACTCCTACGTAATAATATTGCAATTAATTCTCTTTTTTATCTTCAATTTCAAACTCCGCTAAAATAATTAACAGAAGGAAACTTTTGCAATAACCAGGGCTTAAATATAAAAATTTGCAGAAAATTGCATGACACTTCTACAAAGCATCAAAATATCATAAAATTTTCGTCTCCCGTAAATCCATTTTACGCACAGTAGCCGGCTTCCTTTTCAATTACGGACGTCCAATTTTGTTCAACTAAACTTGAAATTCCCGAGCAAATAAATGATAATGAATAATAATAATTTATAAAGCAAAACATTAGACAGTGCACAAAATTTTAGCAATGTTAAACACACTTGTTTACAAGTAATTTCCTTTGTGTCGTTTAATTTTAAAAAATGCTTGACAAATAATTTTATTAAGAGCGAAAATAATCAGCGTGGCAACGACTAAGTATTTTCGGCAGCGGAGCTTTTCAAGTGTCTACACTGTAAACACTGGTTACTAAAATTCCATCATATCATTTGCAATTACAGTTTACTTTCAAAAATAAACAGATGTAACGATTGCACTTTAAATATAAAATAATGTAGACGAGTTATTACAATGTTTTAATGTTTGAACAAAGCTATTAGATTTTCAACGTATATAATGATCTTCTAAATTACAATACATTTAACAGTAAATAATTAATGTTTGAACTTTACATCAATTACTTTGATTTTTCGCACTTGCTATTATCTGTTACTTTTTTAAACCAGTGTGGACCTTAAATTCAGTTGTTCTAACATCCGAGTTATTTGCAATTGTATGTATAATGTTGATTGAATGAGATTATTCTTCGTGTGTATTCTCTATGACAAATGTTGGTCTTATTCAAAAGTATCCAAATACATTATTTGTATTGACAAAATACAAATGTTTAATTTAAGGATACCGAATTTAGATTTATGTTGACTTAACATAATTAAAAGCTAGAATGAACAAAATAAATAAATACATTGAATTCAATTAATTTCACAGTAATTAACTTCTTTAATGTTAATATTCCAAGATGTAATTTTTAATTAAAAAGTTTCACAAAAGTACCGCAATTATTGTTTTAAATTGAATTCTAACCCTTTTCTATTCAAATCTTAGAAATAAAAAAACTTGTCTTTGCCATGGTAAAAAAATTCAATAAAAATTTCAATTCATTTTGGAACTTTTATAAATGTTCGTATGTCAAAGCACTACATTGATATTGTTATTGACTAGTTGTGAAAATTTAATCGTCTGATAATACAGTAGTTCACTACCATACTGTGTTGTTGTGCTGTCCAATACGACTGTATGTGTTGTACAAATATCGACGTATATTGGATTATCAATAGTGTTGAGTATCTGTATATGTACGAATAACAACAGAATAGTCACAGAATGAGTACTTTGGATACCTTGATAACTAATAACAATGTTTGTCTAACATTGACAAAATCTATATGGAAATAACTTCCAAAAGCATCGAAAACAAAATTCAATAAACATTTGCTGCTGAAAATCAGACAAAATAAAAACAATTTTTTTATTTATATTTATTTTCTGCACTTCATTTCAGTTTATAAAAGTACAAATTTAAGAGTAAATTCTGCACGATCATAATTTAAATCTTCATTAAACTAAATTGAATTGTTTTGTCTTTTTTTTAAATATTAACTTTGCAATTTATCTTATTAAAAATGTTACAGATTACTTGGTAAAAAACAGAGGGCCTCATCATTCTTGAAAGCTTATCCACAAACAAGAAGGCTGCTCATTTGCATTCAAAGCTTATGGTTTGAAAATCAATATACTGACTGAAACAAAATACGAAAACCCGTTGCTAATAAGCCAGAATTTACGTGATTGTTTATGTGTGCAAATTTATTCGCCTGTGCTTTTCCCAGGTCAAAGTAACAGAAACCGTTAACGTAAACAGGTAAATGTTTTGCAGCCAGAAACATTATCTGGAATTAATATTATTGTTACTAATTCGGCAAATAAAATTCGTAAATGATGCGTTAAAACTGACACCACTTTATTATTCTTACACAGTGGAGAAGAAAATTTATGGCATTTAGTTAAGAGGCCACTTTTTCATTAAACTAAGTACAAATGATAAAATGAAATTCATTGCATCAGTTGTACAAGATTTTTCTCTTTTTTTTTAATTAAGGTAAAACCGAAAGCAAAACTCGAAGTGAATTACAAATGTATTTTTTAAAATAGATCTGCGTTATTTAAAAAGCTCTAATCCGCTTCAGTAATTTGACTGTATTAATCTCAAGTGAAACGTAAACTTAAATGATTTGTAGTTTACATAACACTTGAACATCAGTGTACTAAATTCGGCACTTAAGCTTGAATCGTTTATAATGTTCAACAGAATGGGGTAAACGACCCATGTCACTTTTCACGTAATATAATAATTAATCAATATCATTTTAATATTCTTATTTCAATTTCATGAAACACGTAATTTGTATTCAACTTGAAAGGTTTCTCTTTAAAATAATCAGTCAGGAAAATAATATTTTACGTTCATATATTCAGAGTCTGAAGGAAACTCCGCGTTGTATTACGATCTTGCATATATTTGTTAATTTACGTGCTACTGAGCATTCATTCTCTATACGTCCACATGGCTATCATATTTCACATATATTTACAGGTGAGTTAGTATGAGAAAGCCGCAATTTCCCTCTTGTATCAAATATCCTTCACTTTGTGGAATCATTTGTAAAATTAGTCATTGATTTAAGAATTTGACTGGTAAATTTCATTTGTGCAAAACTAAATGCATTTTTGTGAATAAATGGCTCGATAAATCATCCCCTGAATTTCAAACCTTTTGAAGGATCTTGTTTTGAAGTCAAAAATAAAAGTCAGACTTTGAATTATTAAAAGTAATAAATCACTTTTGCTTGAAATTTGCATTAGTTTTCGTGAAATGTAACATGACAGTTCTCGCCCAACAACTTAAACCTGATACCCACACTGAAAAGGGTCCTTTTGATTGTTCACTTTCGTCAGAGAATAATGTAGATACTGTTTAGCGCAACATTAAAACAGTTACTAAACATGAAGTTCATCTTGATATTCATTTGTTAGACATTGCGGTAACAAAGTTGCAGACATATTATGTTTTGAAAATGTCACATTGACTATCTTGAGAAGGTCAATTTAAAGTTCATTATACAGTTATGACAACTGTGGCCATTAACATGAAAAGAAAAAAGTTTCGCCGAAAAAAATTTATTCATTTTTTAAATCCAGTTTTTATTCTAATAAAAATGTTCATCAATAGCAATAATGTAGATGTACCCCTTATCGTCATTTCTCGTAATAAAGTCAATATTTAAAAAAAACAACAGAACTTTTAATAAATATTAACTCCGGTGAATTGAAACTTTTTTTATTAGTAACAAGTTAGTCAGATCTCTATAAATTGAGAAAAGTTCAGTAACAATAAAATATTACCTATTATATTTACTTAATTTAATTATGTGACAATTTTTTTTGTTTAATTGCATAAATTTGAGTAAGTTAAATACTATTTTATTTTAGAAATTGCATATTCAATTGAATGCTAGCAAAAAATTCACTAAATTTATCATGCATAATTTTTCTTTTACAAATTGGCACACTGTAAATGTAAACTAATTTTTAATAAGCAGTTTTTTAAAACAAAATTAAATAACTTCTTAGTATTTATTAAATCATAATGCATAAAATATTTAATCTTTTGTAATGTTGTAATACAAGTATTAAGTTTTTGAGAAAACAAGATTTTGTTAAAAAACCTTTTATTTTGGTTATTCCTGCTAATTTCTTCTTTTTTTTCAAAAACATTTCATTGAGTTCAATTTATTCACAAATTTTTATTCAAATTGTACTTTCAAAGGATATCTAAACTAGCAAAAAAAATAATCGAATTTATACATTTTGACATTTGTGGTTTGTTAACAAATTGCATTCTAACCAAATTTATTTTGACAATTTTCATGTGTTCTTAAATACACTGAAAGTTTACTTGCACCATTTTTACTATGCTCTCGACTCCGACACCTTATAAAAATCACCCTGTATATATATATGGATTGTGAAAAAAAATAAAAGAGCAAAAAGAGTTAGTAACTAGGAAAAACATTTAGTAAATTATATAGCTGTAAACTAAATGAAATATACTATTATTTTTATTTTATAACAATGTAAAATTATGTTTTGTTAACAAATTATTATAATACATATTGTAAAAAAATAACAATGTAAAAAGTATGTGAACTTATGTTTTTCAATAAACAAAATTATTATACTAGAATATTTATTTTTTTAAGTATAAAAAGTAATTGATTACTTCTTATAAGTTCAATCATACAAACAAATATAATTATTTCTGGTATGAAAAATTGGCAACCTTGCATTCTGATATTATGTTTTGAACAATAAATTTTCCTGTTTTCCTGTTTCTGGTTTTCTTTTTTGAGGTGTGATTAGACACCACCGCCCAGAAAACCTTGAAATTAAAATTTATATGGGGTTTATATTGACACCAGATTGGCCTAATATGAATTTTTCATGGTGCCTATATGAAAGTGTAATACCTTGCCCAAGTAAGCTTAATGATGGACAAAATAAAGGCCCAATACGGGTAAAAAATTTTGCTCTCATAATCATTTTTACAGTAATAATAAAGGTATTATACGGGTCAAATATGCTTGTTATGTGTTTATTAATTTTCAAAAACATAACATCAAAAACATGTATTCCTAAATAAATTTTATTTATTATTTACAATATATTTTAAAACAAAAAATAGGTTTTCAAAATGTTAAAACATAAATATTTAAATAGTATTTAGTGTCTTATCATTTAAGAATATTAAGAAACTTAAAAAACTAAAATATTTTTTATTATTAGAATTTTTTAAAATAAATGTATGCTATTAACATAGAAAAAAATATATAAATTTAAATTTTATTTGGATTTAAAAAATTATTTTGATAAACATTTTTGCGCAAAAATACCCAGGTTTTACCACAATTTCATTAAAACATGGTTGTGTAAATTGCCTACATTAGCCCCAACCAGGCCTCACAAGAAAGAATTTCTGGGTACCATATGAGTGAGGCATTACAGTTCCATATGAGTCCAATATATATCCCACATTGGCCCAAAATTAACCCAATATGCAAAGTGGACAAACCCATATGGGCCCTAAAAATGATTTCACTGAGAAAACTGTGTAACTTTAAAAGCAAATCAACCTTTACCTAAAAGAGGATAACAAACTAACTATCGAATAATGTATGCTTTTGTATCTAAATTCGCAGCAGACTATTACCGAAATTCGTTCATCAATTTAAATTCCAAAGTTCGTGAGAAGCGCTATTTATCTTAGTTAGCGGTGCCACGCGAAAAACGTAAACATTCTTCATTTCCGAAATTCGTTACAGCTCACTACCGATTTCGGTAAATCTCCGCTTTCTTTGTGTCGAATGAAAATAAGAGTGTGTGCGTGCGCATGCTTACATCGACTTGAACGTGAAAGAATGTTTATGTTTTTCGCGTGGCACCGCCAACTATGATAGGTAGTGCTCCTTGCTAATTTCGGAACTAAATTAAATCTCCAATTTTTGCTAGAAAGCAGAGCGTTTTCCGTTAATTGTTAATTGCCGTAAATCAGTTATTATATCAGTTATTCAAAAAAAGTTCACAATTTTCTCGGTGTAAGGGTAGGTTATTGGATGTTATTTTTTTTCTACAGAAATTTTTTACTTCATTTTAGGGCATTTTGGGGTCTATCTGAAGTTGTCTGAGGGTCACTGTGGTAATATTATCTTTCTGAATTTTAATTGTTAAAATATTTTACAACAAATTAACAATGACAATTCTTTTTGCAAAAAAATCTACTCCATTAAAATTTTTATTGAAATTGAGCATTTCTCGCATAGTATTTTTTTGTATACATTGAAAAAAGGCTAATCAAATTATTATATTTATTTTACCATATTAATTTTTATATCAAGAAAAGAGATAGTTCAAACGCTATCTTTGGAAATTAATTTCAACTTTGTCATTAACATTTTAATGGTAAGGTAGCTCATAAGTCGTCGGTAAGGTAGTTTTTAAAGAATGCTGACATCGGTACATTTTCTAAAGTAGATATAATACACAGATGCCCGACAAGCTAGAAAAGTGTAAAAGTGTATGCGGGTCGATTCTGTCCATTAACCGGTAGAAATAAAATCGTCATTTTCAACGTTTCATTATCAAAAAATAGCTCGAACAATTATGTATTCATATTTTGCAGAATAATGTTTATTGGAAATCAATTTATTTAATTTAACGCGATGTCGAACGAAATTGGCAACTCAAGCAAGGTCGGTATAGCAGAAAATGTAGTTACGACATTGCTAATAGATAGCCCGCGACAATTTCGTAATGTCAACATAATATAAAAGATACAGCCTCTTTCGAGGCGCAAAAAATTAAACCAAAGTTAATCAAACAAACGACGCTAAAACATTATTACAATGTCAAATTGGAAAAGAAATATAAATTAGAAATAGAAATAAAAATAATATTTATTATTTTATATTGAAATAAAAAATTATTTATTCAGTACTTAATAATTATTTAAACTATTTCAGATTGAAATTAAAAATAAAATTTTATGTACATTTCATAAATATACTTGCAAGCATTTCGCTTGACTTTTTTTCAACTTTTCAGTACAATTATTCATTTTCTGAAAAGTATTTAAACAATTTCAGTTTATCGCGATGTCGAACGAATTTGACAACTCAAACGGAGTCGGTACTGCAGAAAAGTCCAAAAATTTAAATAAACAAAAATCTAATAGATTATTAAATTTATTATTTAAATGTTAATAAACATAAATTTGAATTTAAAATCAATATTATAATTTTTGTGTTGAAAATTAATCATTCACTATTTCAGTAAAAACTATTAAATTTTTTAAGGGGGTCGTCTACCTTTAAAAATAGTTTTTTAGATATTGGATGGATTTTGATGAAAATTTGAGGGTATATATAATTAAACAAAACGAATTTTTTAAGCCAAAAAAATGGATGTGGGCGCGGTGCGACTGAGGTCTCACGCGCGTATCTTTGCAGGGTTGCATTTTTTTAATAAAGTCGAATCATTAAATTGTTCAGCGCGTCTTTTTACTTCGGAGCTGATGTGTTTGAACTCTAAATCTAAAAAACTGAAAGAGAAGAGAGAATTTGAAACAATACGTAAAAT
>JABFPM010001676.1:0-19189 GCA_022817325.1 Idris sp. 1 HC-2018
ATTTTATAAAAAAAAAAAAAAAAAAAAAAAAAATTATTAGCATACATTTTTTATGAAAGAAAAATAAAAGTTTATTTTTTCCTAAACATTAAAATAAAAAGAATAAATTAAAATCTTAACAAGGAAAAAGACTTTGTATTTTTTTTATGTGAAATTTTCCTAACCAAATACACGTTGCCACATTCACATCACATATTTTGTTTCTGTCATACAATTCGAAAAATGTCGCGTTTACAATAATAAATGTCAGCAAGCATTTTTATTATTTGAATTATTCATAATTTAATCTTTCTCAAAAATTCTATAATTCATTAAAATAGATAACAAAATAGAAAACAAAATAAAAATTATTTTCAATCTTTAAATGCGCAAATGACGATTGGCTACAGAATCATTGATAATAACAGAACTATGTCGAAATACAAAAAACCTGGAACCTGGGACCGTCTGTCCACAATTAAAAAGTTTGCCGCCTCCAGTGGTTACAGTTTCTCCACATGTTACATGGAACTGTGTAAACAACAAAGAGTGCGGCCGATACCGATAATATGTGTAAATTTGCCAAACAGTTTAGAGTTTACTCCGGACAGACTCAAATTCGACGATTGGGTTCCCATTTTGACGTCGCTATCGCTGGACCGGATTTTACGAAGCATCAAAATTCACAGCAGGTGCCAGAACCGCAAACCCCTCGAAGACGTGACTTCGGAAATAAAGGCGAGGAAAGTTGAAAAATCGCCGCTCTTTTTAACCAGGTATATATTGGAACGACTTTCACACAGTGTGGCACAGTGTGTCAGAATTTCTTCAAATTTGACTTGTCTAGAATTGGAAGGCATACCTCTGACGTCAGACTGTGTTGCAGTTTTGTGCGTCGGTATATCCGGCAGCAAAAGCCTCAAACACTTGTCGCTGTGCAAAAGTTACATCGGCGATAGCGGTTGCGAGCTTATTTGTCAAACTTTATCAATCAATCGATGTATCAAAAGTCTTAATTTGAGTCAGTGCAATTTAACTTCTCGATGCGGAGCGGCCCTGGGTCAGGCACTTTTGCGTCAGAAATTAACTTTGTATCACGAAACTTGGAAGCAGTCGTTAAGGTACCGCGAGCCCGATCTCAAAGCCATGCCGGGATTAAGAAGATTGACTCTCAATGGAAATCCATACTTTGGCAATTGTGGAACCAACAAAATTATCGACGCGGTGAAAGATAGCTTGTGGATAAAGGCTCTGGATTTGCAAAATTGTGGCCTAACCGATAGCATTGCAAATGACATTTTGGAACTGGTTAATATAAACTCGGTTTTAGTTGTTTTGGACGTGCGACTCAACGCAAGTTTAGACGAAAGAATTGTCGATGAAATTATGAACAAGTTGGACAAAAATAGTGTCGATTTTGATGACAAGTCAGAATACAAATGGATAGGTGTATCGAGAAAAAGAATTAACAGTGCTGTTACTGTACGTTATGTAAAGAAACCTTATCTTGAAAAGCCAGTAAGTAAGAAGTAAATGCTTTTAAATTTTTAATTTTGTACAAAATAATTGTTATTAAATTTTTAGGACGGTGTTGTTACAAGGACCACCAGTGCAATGGCTCAGCAGCTTCCGGTTCGTCAATTGACAAAAGCAGTTTCTGCTCGAATCACTCCATCAGCTCCAGCTCTCGTTATTTCGAAAAGATCGAAGAATTTGAAACCCTCGGACGACGATGAGTCTGTACTTGAAGCCAAACCTTCTCTACTTATTGACCTCCAAGCGGAAATGGCTGCGAGTTCTGAAACAGTTAGCATTGCAGGACAAGGCAGAAATGACTTGGAATCTGAAACTGCTAGCGCTGCAAATTTGCCGGCAACTGAACTAACTGATAAACAATCGCTGTTGGAAAGAGTAAACAATTTAGATGCTTTGTTGAACGAAGAAAGATTACGTCGTAAGGTGGCAGAAGAAAAATTGCTCAGAATGAAAAGAAGTGTAATGCAATTGGAAAATGCTCTGAAAGAAAAGGACCAAGAACTGCGAGGCTACGTTTTAGTCAGTCAGGATTCGTTGGACGAAATTTGTGATTCGTTCGATCAGTTGCTGACATTTTTGAGTGAATTGACCAAAGATGAAAAGAGTCCCAGGGAAGACTGTTGTAATGTACAAGACATACAGGATCGCATGAACATGCTGATTCGTCGAACTAAATCGGAAAGTATAAGACGAAGTATGAGGCCTGATACTCCGAGAAATTTCGTCAAGTCTGATAGCAACATTCGGTCAAATGTCGCAAATGTACCAATTTACATTGAGCGAAATATTGGCGACCATCCGAATGCCATGAATTTAATCGCCGTGCAGGAGAGTGACGAGCAATTGCTCACGCCTGTTCAAAGAAGCAGAGTCGTCTTTTCAAAATTAGTAAGTGACGACTCTGGTCTCCACTATAACGAATTTCAGTATTGATGTAAGTTAAGTGAATCTAAAATTGCTCTAAAATTGAATACCAGTGTATATTTAAATTTTTTATTTATAAACAGCGCTAACGGTGTGGAAAATCGAAGCTTGAACATCGTTACGTCGCTTTTAACATTCATCCCTTGGTGCTCTATGGATTTTGAATTAGTTCCAATTCAGAGGCTTATTACCTGTTGTATTAGCATCGCGGTTCAAAGGTAATTTTTCGTGGTAGATATCACGCTCGACGTGCTGTTCACGATGTTGAAGATAATACTGTCAAGATCAAACGTGCTAACGGCATCCTCTCTTCCATACCGACTTTTATAAAGTCGATAAAGTTAATTTCACTTTTTTTATTCTTTCTTTTTAATACGCAACATCAATACTTTTACAAGACAAAATTGTAGGTCTCTTTTTTTCTCAAGGGTAACTTGTACTGTTTGTATGAATAAATTTTTTCGTTTCTAGATGGTTTATTTTAATTGTTGTTGTTGTTGTATTACTTACCCAAATACACCAACAGCTACCGCAGCTTCACGAAGTGCTCGTTCTTGGTCCATCTCAACTAAAGCTTCTGGTCTGATGGTCGCGGTGTTTCTGGGTTGACGTTCATTTTGCACGGCTGAAATAAGAGTATAAAGAAACTCTTTTATTTATAATTATGAAATATACATGTGTGCTCATGTAGTTTCATAATTATTTTTATGCTGAATTTGTACACAATTTATGCGTGCTTTTCAAATAAAAGACCTTGTTTTAAATTCTACGAAATAAAATCAAAATAATATTTGTCGACGATAGATAATCGACAGAAGAGCGGGAATATAATCGAAAACGCCTCGTTTGCTTTCCTCAAGTTCACGTAACACAGTTATGTCATGAAAAGCGTGCTTTTGACAGTACGAATTTAATGGATGTGCAGAAATCAGATCCATTGTTTGTATCAGTGTTAGGTAACTCTCCCTTTTGTTTGATGAATATAGTCGTTATAAAACAAGCTAATCAATAAATCATTATAACATGTACGACATATTATTTAATCAATTAAAAATAAAAAAAGAAAAATTGAATTTAACCCCTGCTTAAACAGGGTGTGTTAATGAGGTCCACCTACTTTGTTGCGTTTAAGCCCTTCGGCGGTTTATACTTGGACATTTTTTCGTTGTGTCTTTAGTTTCTCATTTATTTGCATGGAGCAACGTTGTCAACTCAGCGGGCGGTCCGGTTAGCAAAGTGCGATGCATTTGAGCACCCTTTTGCCGGCGCTACCACACAGATACACATTTATTTCCTCCAATTAACCCTTCAGGCGTTTTCGCCACGTGACTAACGCTAACGACTGGCGTGTTTATGGAGCGAGTTGTATCACAGTGAACCACACGCGCCGATTGCGTATGCACATGCAATTTAGCCACGGTGGCATGCAGATTTTCTTTTAAAGCATGGCCTCACACATTTGTGGCCGCCAATGTCAATTTCACTTTTGTCTATTCTTTTTGCTTAATTTGCGTCTAATAAGGCTTTGCCTCATCATTATATCAGCGCTACGTGTATACTTTCAACAAAAAAAGCCATGCTACGTGTCCTTTATAATGAAAGCAACAAATTTTATTTCATTTTTTTTTCCGTGCACAATATATATTTATATAATACAAAAATGTCAATGTAAGTACACGAATTTGAGGATAAAAGCAAGTTAGAGGGGATCCGGATTCAATTCTTTTGGGCGACATCAAGTTCGGCAATAAGAAAGTTAGCAGGGAAAAGGAACATGTGAAAGAAAAAGAAGAACACAAGCTGTCATGCTGCCAGGTGGGCTGTACTTCGTACTGGCATTAAGAGTTGAATCGAAATGTCTTTTTCCACCCCTTCAATATCGTCCGCTCTTCTGTCGTTCTTCCATCGACTTCGACTTTATCCAGTTATTTATGTCGCCGTCGTAGAAAAAAAATCTCTGTTGCCATATAGCGAGCTGATCGATTGATTCTCTTATTGAAAAGAGAAAATGAGAACAATACCATTTGATAACATCAAACTTATTTTTATATTTTACTTTCTTTAATAATTTATTTTAATTTCATTGTACAAATTATTCTTGAAAAATTACCGTCTTTGTTCATTCCCATTTGCATGCATTTTTTTAATCGACAGGCCTGACATTGGTTTCGATGAGCCTTATCAACGATACACCTTCCAGTACCTGCTTGACATCTAAAAAAGAGAATTAAAAATAATGTTAATTTAGTTTTAATACATTATGAAATTTGAGTTTATTATGTATAACAAATTTGTTGAATCTCAATGTTCAAAATATGACGTCATCGTTGATTTCAAATTGCAAAATCAAAGGCGTTATTTTCGCTTTTGCTTGATACTAAGTTCGAGTCTGGGGTTTGGTGCAGAATGCAAGAGACGGCGCTAAATTCGATTACTTTCGTTGTTGCGGTAACTCTATTATCCCTTCGTCGCAATGGACGTAAAGAAACGGCATCTCTCCGGGTCACGTATCCACCTCTTATACTGTTAATCTTGCAATGCTCCGAAAGTGGTTTTCAAAGCTTAATTGCTTCACTATTTACTTTAAACATTATATTAGATAATAACGAGCGACTCAAAAATAATACTTTGTCCAGGAATTCACAATCTGATAATGAAATGTAGCTGTCTGTTGAATTTTGTTGAATGAGTTTTAGTCTTAATGCTTAGTTTAAACTACTATAAATAGGATGTAAAATATATTTAAAATTTTTTTTTCTTCTTCTTCTTTCTTTCTTTCTTCATAAGAGAAACGTCCGTTATTTGAAAATTATCAAACACAAAAGGGTGAAAACTTTGTGTCTGACTAATACGCAAGTGCTATTAGAGCAATTTTCATTGACATCAGTTACAAAGAAGAGGTGAATCAGGGTGACACTGTTTCAGTCTCAGTATCTTGTCCTGGGGCAGTGAACTGGGAAGCAGGAAGGGTGATGGCGTTGTTGGCAGCATGGGGTCGCGCAAATTGATTTGCGTTCACGCCCCGGCGGAACTCGCAGGCCGTCGCTCTGACCCTCTATTCACCCATCAGAACCACATCATACATTTATTTGCACAGCGTCTCTCTATTTCCCGATCAGTATTGTTTGATTTATCGAGTTACGCTTCGTATAACCAAAAGCATGTGCTCGCGGTTATGACAGACTCTCTTTCTTCGCTCGTCATATTTCATTATTACATTTAAACAGAATGCGAATACAAGTCTTTTGCACAGTACGAGTCAAACGATTCTTTTATCCTTAAGATATACATATTCATAATTCGTTATTCAATCTGCACACTTCAAATAGATCCCACAATTATATCAATATTTCATTATTATACCACTTTTCATACAAATGATCACAATCTTGTATTGTATCAATAATTTTTTCAAACAATTTTCTATTTAATTAAAATTGTATTCTTTTGTTTTGTTTCGTATTTTTGTTC
This sequence comes from Idris sp. 1 HC-2018, assembly GCA_022817325.1. Lineage (NCBI taxonomy): Eukaryota > Metazoa > Arthropoda > Insecta > Hymenoptera > Scelionidae > Idris > Idris sp. 1 HC-2018. The sequence goes on from JABFPM010001676.1 coordinate 5,911, forward strand.
TTTTAAACTCAAAGTTGTAAAATAATAACTTGTTCAATAAGTGATATATCCTTTTAATTGTTTAGGGATGAGCTGAAGCAGTTAAATTTTAAATGGATTTAGTAAAGAGTTGCTGGCGTGATTTGTAAGAGCTGTTAATTATCTGACCACCTGGTGAATTGGGATACATTTAAAAAAGATGTATGCATGACGTGGAAGGCAAAGTGCAGCTCGTTGTGCCGCGTAATCCTCGAGTCGCGACACGTCGAGTTGGGACGCATCTGTCGGAAGAGTATACGCAGCTACCCTCGCCCTTCCAGTAATTGGTTATCTGTGCGAAGGCTCTTCAGTCTTTACCGTATTATGACCATCTGACAGGAATGGTTCGTAAAGTATGGTAAAAATCGTCGTCTTTGCCACACCAATGTTATCTTGAATCCTCGTACAATCAGAGTTTTATTTCACTCAGAAACTGTAAATAGTGAATTAAATTTGTTATTTAAACAGTTTTAAATAAATTAAAAAACGTAACAGATTGGATTTACGATATTGATGCACTGCATTTGAGTGGTCTAAAAAATTGGGTAAGGTTAATAGTTTGTATATTGAGTAAATATATCCGTATATATTTCAGTCGGCCCTTTGGGATATGTCGATGCGTCGTGTATACACGTAAACATTCAGAAACGAGAGCGGATCGAGTGAGCAGACAGCGATTCCAGTTGAGAGGGATTCGATGGAGATGAATGGTCGTTCCCGGGGGGACGTGTAATAGTTGTTCGTGTATACTGCGACCTGGTGTTAACGTATGCGCGGCTGGATAACGCGCACCCAAATGTATACGTACATATTCCTGAGTGTGTCAGAGAGATGCATTGTCTGTGGTATTAGGATGAGCCTACGAGGACTTTGGCCCACATGGCACTGCTCTCACATTTGACGTCAAACAAAGCAACCACTTGTATCAACTATTCAAACAGTTTATCCCAGTCTCTGGTTGTTTTTCAATTACCCTTAAATTGATATCTTATTAACATGTGTACTCACAATTTAACCTTTAACCCTCTACCACAACCTTTTTTTCTTCAACTCTTGAATCATCCTCGTAGACATTTTTTTAAACTAATTTCTAAAAAGTTGTTTTCTTCATCATTTAGTTGTAAGGTTTATTATTGAATATATGTGGGAAATTGTAGGCTAATTTAGAATTTTGTACCTGTAAATTAATTTACGGCGAACACTTCTTTTGAAAAATCCACTGCAACCATTGCAGGCCAGTATACCATAATGTTTACCGGAACTGGTGTCACCACAGACTACACAAATAAGTCCAAGACTTCTGGGAGCTTTGTTGGCATGCTGTGAATGGTGCTGTTGCGATTGTTGTTGGTGTTGAACTTGTCCAAGCAAGTGCGAGTGGCCGTTTTCTAATGCGGTCAAATATGGCGATCTTGCGAGAGGAAAGTCTGTTGGCATTCCGCGGCACAGTGGAACAGGACACTCCTGTACGGATCTTGATGAGTAAGGGTCGTGGCTTGAGGTCGATCCCGTGACACCAAGAGGACTGTATCGTTCAGGCAAGCCCGGGGATATTACGCTGCTTTCTCCGGAACCTTTTAACATACAATTTTATAATTATGTTTATATTTTAGAGCTTTGTTCTAAGGATACATGAATAACATTAATGTTATGCTTTTTACGTTTAAAAAATAATTTTGTTTGATTTTTGCAGTTTAATTTTCGTTTGCAATAACAAAAAATAATGCAGTTAATTTTAATATTATTGACAATATCTAATGTAAACATTAATATTTGCACAATTGCTTGATCAAAAGTATATTGACATTATGTCTGATGGAAAATTCACTTTTATTGGAATAATGTTTGTTAATCATAGTCAATTTTTTTATACATTACCGAAAATATTATATATAATAATTGATTCATAACTTTGTAATTTTTGAATTTAATTTGGTAATCAGCATCACTGCAAATGACATTTCAAAAGATTCTCAATTCAAATTTAAGGATTTAAAGAGCTTACAATTTAAATTAAGAAATTGACTTGGAAGAAGCTACAGAAGAATACAATGTCGTGGAATTGTACCACAATTTATAAATATGTACATTAATTCAGGGTTGGAAAAGAATGTTGTAACGTAGAAAAATGAAGAGGGGAATCTTAGCACGCGACTGCAAATGTGATTTTGTGCTTGGGGATCGTCGACGAATCACTTTGGACCCGCCACTTATTTTATTAGTCGTGCTTTTCATTAAAGTCCGATTTGATGGAATTGTATTTATTGTCGTCACGTTCAAAGCAGGGGCTGGCAATAACCAGTTTCGTGACACTTTTCATTTCAAATGAATTACAATTCACTCGAGAATTCATAATTAATGCCAGTCAATGTTAATCTTTTTATACCAAATGCATATCAATTTTAAATGTCATAATTTTCAAATCAGTATTTATTCATTTATTTATTTTTTTTTTTTTTTAAATTGCCAATAAGATTTTAACTCTAAATTAAAAACTTAAGTTTTGATAAGAACGATGATAAAAGCTGAGAAAAGTCGAGCTAATATGATAACGATTAAGTTCGTTGAATAAACTGTTTTGGAATCAAGACACAAAACAGGGAGCTCGGAGTTGTTCCTCATTGCAATTTACCCTCTTTTTGGTTCGCCTCGGCGCTTCGTTACTTCAATGATCCTATAATACTTGGGCGCAGGTGGCGCCCAAAAGCCTACACCATCCACCAGCATTGATATGCTAATGAAATTTGACGCCCTTGCTTTTCTCGCTATATACACTCCCTCGCTTCTTTAGTTTTCCTCTCTCACTTTTTCCATCTATTTTGTCGAGCAGCCCCAATGCATAACTTTTTTCGCGCTTAACCCCGAGTTGCATTCCGCACCAGAAACGCTCTTATTTCATTATCCTAATGGCGTTACATCGTCGACGAATGTTAATCACCTTATGAACCAAGAACGAGAATTGTTCTTTGATTGCTTCGAACTTAAGGATTAATTTGACTCAAATCTTATAACATGAATCTCAATTAAAGTTTATTCAGTATTTTTTCTTAGAATAATTCAAATATAATGTTTATTTTTGTTTGATCTACGAACGTTAATACGGCAGGCATTTATTAACTTTTTTCAAATCGACATTAGATCTTTTTCGATTTTAATAGATAGCAATTTTGTACAAATTTGACAAAAAAAGTAATTGTAAACAAAATATAATCTATTAATTAGTCGTTCATAAAAAACGTCTCTTTTTTCATTACCCTTTAGAAACTTTAGAGGTCAATAATTCGGGAACAAATGCTGATAAAATAAACGAGTGTATTTAGAAGATCGTTAGCAAAATGATCTGCACCAAACAAATTTTTTGGGACCTGCATTATTATTATAAAAAAAAAAAAATTAAAAAGGGATATAAAATAGAAAACATTATGTTTACAAAAATTGTATGGTAAATATTACCATGTCTAGTACTGGAGGGGCTGGTAGAACTTCTTGGCCGTTCTGGATTAGATTCATTCTGTGACAGTTGATGTTGAATGTGATGGTCCTCAGATGATCCAACTGGTGCAGTTCCATTCATGGTTTTTCAATCTCTTGTGCTGATGTTTGCTTTACTAAATACAATAACAAATTATTGAACGTATTACAATAAATATCAATGAACACAAAATTTTTATATGATAACAAAACGAAAAAAAGATAAAATGTATAAACGATTTAATCGGCGTCTCAATTTGCATACACTTATCAAAGTTTATATGCAAATAATCACTGTCAAGTGTACACATGAAAAATTATGTTTGCAGTTTAATTTAATTGGTTTCGGTAGATTGCTCTCACATTAAAACTGTTATTCGATGAATGATGTTGGATCGTATAATGCGATTATTACTTTTCTTAAAAGTATTAATGGTATTAATTAAAAAAAGTTGTGCAAATACAACACATTAAATGTGAGTCAACTGTTCTTATTGAGTCACTTGGAAGCACTTTACACCTGTAGAAGTCAAACGATACTGCTAATACATGTGTAAACTTTGTTCATGAATACTTCATTTTTAAATGTCAAATATCAGTATGATAATAAAGAATTGAAGATTATTCCGCAAAAGCCTAATATATTACGTATCAAGTAATCTCTTTATGAACTTGTACATAAAGGATCATGCAAATTTTGTAGGAAAATTGGCCCTGTGTCAAACTCGCTGAAATTTAGATTTGTTGTAGAATAATTATAGATCTATAAAGTTTTAGTTTGACCAAAGGTCAATTTTGCCAAAAAATCTGCCCTTTATTGAATCGTTTAAAACTTTAAACATTTAAAAGTTAGATATTGTATTATTACAGTCGTTACTATGTATATTACAAACAGAGCATACGAGAAAGAATTTAAAGTAGAGTAAAGTAAAGTTTACGGAAAGACAAACTAACCAGTAACTGCTTTGGTCTATAGCAACTAATATTAAGTAATCATACCTCTAAGATTAAATATATTATATTAAAATATTTGATTAAAGTGTTTGTATGTGATATAAATTAAAATTAAATTTTCTTTGATGTACATTTCCTATATTAAAATACAATAAGTTGAACGAAATTTAGCTGATCCAATTTTAGAGATTACATATTTTCATTAAATATGTATATTTTTTATGTTTCAAATATTATTTGAGTTATATTAAGTGAATGTTCAATATTTTATTTTCTGTTATGTTGAAAATAAATTTTCTATTATATTTTATAATAAATCTAATTTTGCAAAGTTGTAAGTGTTACAGATTTGTTGCTTTGGACACCTTAGAAGTTACTGCTGCTTAGGCTTTCAGCTCAGGGGGTTAGTTTGACTCTTGGTGTAATGTAAATTTAAAAAAAAACTTAGAATGAATGGAAAATGATTAAAAGTAAATTACTGGAACCTTAAATTTATATTATAAACTTCCAGTAATATATTATGAAGTGGACGTAATTAGCATGCTTATTTAACAATTTTAATAAAAAAAAGAAACTATTTGTTAAACTAAATTTTTGATTAAATTGAATTAACATACATAATTATACATTGGAAACAGAATGTTCCGATAATTTTTACATAAAAAAACAGGTTTGTTAAAAATTAAAGCGTTGTATTAAACGTAAATTTGTTAGTTTTTCGAGTTCATTTAAAAAATTCACATTACATTAGCTGATTTTTTTTACTTTTGATTTCTTTCCATTAAATAACTGTTTTAAGCACATTTTATGACTAAGAACAACAACAAATAAGTATATTGCATTAAAATATCAATTTCGATATGTTTAAAATAATATATTTTTAATATGTAGCAGTGGTAAGTTATATTTAATCTCTTATTCAATAATTTTTAATCACTTACATGATTTGTGAAAATAACTATTATTATATGCTTGGGTTATTTTTTTATTTCTAAATATTTTCTATTTTCTAATGCATTTAAATCCTAGTGATGCAAGATTTTTTCCTTCAAACTTATTATTTATATATCTGAGGCTTAGAGGAAAAATCAGTGAAGCACCAAATTTTTATTCTGGAAATCGGGTCAAAATATTATGATAAAAAATATCATGTTATAAAATATCACACTTTTTTTAAAATAATTCTTGGGACCAAATTATGTTATTATTTATGTGGGCATATACACCTAGAACTACATAATGTTGACGCAACTTGATGAGTAGATTGAGAAAAAACTATAGACATTAGATAAATAAAATACAACTACCTTTTCTTCATATTATTTCATGAGTAATTTCTTATGAAAGATTTAAATAAGAATTAAAAAACAACTGATTAATTATTAACAAATGAAATATATTTTTTTAAAGGCGGTGGTCAAAAACTCTCATGCTCCAGTGGACCGATGTACTTTAAATTTTGAGAGGTTATTTATTAATTATATAGGGAGTTAGTATGTACCATAAAGATTTTATAAGATTTCTTTTTTATTTCTTGTTTATAAACAAATAGTGTTGTAACTTTTAAGTGTTAAATAAAATATTCATAATCAAATGTCGTTTTTTTGTATGAATAAAATTTTTTAATCCATTAAGTCCTGAACGGACGGATTTTCATGACTTTTTTTCAGCGCTCATAATTTCTACAATAACAAGTTCTAAAAAAAATTAAAATGATCAGTTCTGACGTACAATTTATCAAATGTGCAGTTTTGTATTATACACCTGTATTAAAAAGAGTTTTTCGATTTAAATTAAATTTTGTTGTTGTTTTATTTATAAAATTAATTAAATTTAACTATATATTAGAATTTTGTTTGTAGACAAACCTAAAATTAGCCTTAAAATAGAGTAAAAATTTTGCACATCTTTTAAAAATGTTATTACTAGCGTACTAGAACATATTTAATTGATTAAATTTCATTTATTTCTATTTTCATCAATATAAATTTTTTTTTCCAAATGTGAAGGTTTGAGAGATATGCCCATATACCGTAATACATTTTTTATTTGATATTATTTTTCATGATATTTTGATCGTAATATTTATTATCAGTGATATTTTTGAAATATTTGTAAACATTTTTTTAAGAATAATATGAGTTTTCTTTCGATTTATGTTTCGATTTCTCTGATCTGAAGTAATACATTGTAATCAAACAAAAATATATAGAAAAACGTAGACATTTTTATGTATACAAGTTATTTATTTAAAATTATACTGATTAAATTTTAGATAACACGTTATAAATTAGAATTCATGTTGGCGAAATCCATTGTATACATATTTGAAGCGATCGTTATTTGCTAATTAGAAGACTCACAGTGTAATGATAAAAGCAAAGCTTTATTTTAGTTTAAATGTTTTGTCAAAAATAACAGATGTGTAAAAGATTTTTGAGGTGAGAGTGTAAGAGTATTTGATAACTTTTAAATAGAAGATACTATTATGGTAACAAAATGTTTACTTTATATTGTTGGAGATATCTTATAGGTTTATCTTCAAACTGAATTGAAACCAGTGGAAAAATATTTATATTGATGGAAATTACTTTTTTAGGTATTTTTACTTCATACTTTAACTCAACAAATAATTTTGAAATTTGGGATCTTTGAAAATTTGTATTCGAGAAAATAGATTCGGGATTTCGGATTCGGAAAAGTGGTCGACAAAGTTTTTCAGAATATAAGTTTTAAATATCTCTCATGAAAATTATTATCGAGAAACCTTTTCTTCTTAATTTTTTTTTATTTATTTTAGTTTTAAAAGCAAATTTTGTAACCAAAAAATGTGTATACTTCCTTGTTTTTTGGAATGATTATAATTTTACTAAATTTAATGTTATCTTATAAAAAATGTTCGGTAGTGGCTTACAAAAACTATGCAGGAGATTACATGTAAAGAATTTTAAGCCTTTCAGTAGCCGATATTCTCTAACAAATTCGATGGTTTTTTTTAATGAAAAATAATTTCTGTTTAGCCTCCTACATGGCTTTGGCAAGCCAGTACTAAATTTTTTTATAAAGTGACCTTAAGGTTTAAAAAATTATAAATATTTTCTTGAAAAAAGAAAAGATTTTCGATAACTTTTAAGGGAAATATGACTATTTGAAATTTGAAAAGCCAAAATCGTTAGAATCAAACAAACTTATTTTCCGATCAGAAAAAGAAACGATTAGAGCAATTAAAAGCTTCAACTTTCATCATCTTTCATGTTAAATTGAATTCGAAATTTTTTCCTGAAATTTTCGGTTGTACTCGTTCTTCTGAGAGCTGTACTGATATAGTATATTTCATAAACTGTGTCTAAATTTCTAATTTTGTGGACATTTCATCTTTAAAATAAAGAGATTGAAAAAAGAAAAAAAATTAACAAATATAACCTCAAAATTTATTTGAACCCCTTTATTCACTTTCTACATTATATTGTATATCAATTTCAAGAGTTTTTTTGAGCAACAATAATTCAAATTTTTTGTATAATTCTTCATTGAATGTCGAGTACACTTATATGTTTGTATAAAGATTTTAATTAAAACTTTTAATATATTAGAAAAATCTATTTAAACAAATTAAAACAAAGAATTCGATAAGTACTTCATTATTGGCATATTTATATTTATTATAAAATCAATATTAAATTTATTTTTTTAATGTAAAAACTATATTATCTCATAAATATAAGTCTAAAAAAAATATAATAATAAATGCTTATATTTTGAAATTTGATGATAATAAAAAACCAAGCATATTACTTTGTACGTCGTTACTCGATTCTTGCTCAAGATGTATCAAACACGACTTGTTTGGCTTACGTAAAAATTTAAGTGAAAACAGGCTTATTTCAAAATTTGGCGAAAAGCAGTTTAACTCAGCTTCTGAAAATGTCTCATACTCGACGAAAATAGGCATATTTCATCAGACAAATTTACTGAAAACCTTTCTACCTTCGCCACACAAAAAAAGGGCCTGTTTTAAAATTAATTTATTTTTCAGATCTTCATTGTTCAAATTATAATAGTCAAATTTTTGACCGTTTTTTATAAAATAGAATAATAAAAATGTCAAAACTTTATATTTTACTAGAAATCTTATATTTTCACAATCTTGTTTAAGACTGTAGCCGACTTACGTTTCGGCTACACAAATGTGTACCTTCTTATAAATATACTTTCTTCAAATATTTATAAGCTTTACATTTCAATACAACAAACTAGTTTGAATAAAATGTATAATAAACACCGGCCTTTCTTCATGCGTTCGTGAAGACAATTCTATCTAAATTGCTTGTCGAAAAAAGTCTTTTTTTATATTATTTTTAAAGAATAGCTATTTTTGTCAAGCATACAACATAGACCTGTGTTTGTCATTTATGAACATAGGCATATTTTTGAACTAACGCTAAGTTAGGCTGTTTATCGCTAGATTTTGAAACGCATTAGTTTTTGCTCAAATTTTCACGTAAGCCGTTTATCGCGTGAAGGATCGAATCATGAAAATGTATATCAATGTTGTGAAATGCAAGTGGCTATACTAAGCGCACAGCATTGCATTATTCAGTACATAACTAGTTGTGTCAAAATTATTAGAAAATACAAAGCTACGATTTTTTCAGAAAATAAATGTTGAGACTCCTGAACTTATTTTCGATGAAATTGAATTCAATTTGGTGAAATAGTAGACGTTTGACAATTTTTTTATTTATTTATTTTGTTTATCTTTTGCATGTATTAATAAATAGTAACAATGGCTTGTACCAATATATTAAAAATTCATAGCCTCACAGTGTAAATGATCTTAAAGTTGTATTAAAAGAAAACATTATTGATTCATTAGTTTAAATGATAATCTGCTCACAGAATGCTGAAAGGTATTGTTTCCAGAAAATATGATTTTCTTTATACAGTTAAATTTTGCGTAAGTTTCAATGGAGGGGGCAGGAAGTGAGTAAAAAATCCTTACTTGTTAAGAAAATCTTGCTTTACATTTTTGTTGTAAAAGTGATGAAATATTATTATTAATTTATGTTATATTTATAAGAGTTTGTAGAAACTACATTTTTTCGTGTTTAATTCTCCTGATGTAAAAATTAAGATATCGCACAAAAATGAACCGTTTACAGTCAATTTTATCATATTCCTAAAAGATATTATTTTATTAAATTGATATCAAATCGAATTTTCATCGAATTCCTATCGAATCAATGCTTAAATTTCTCAAGTTTATGAATCGACTCGTATCAATGCTTTATTTCGGTTAAATATTATTAGTCGATTTTTATATTAAATGTTTCATCAAGCTTCAATATATCTATGAAATATTCATACATTTTTTTAAAGGTTGATTCAACATCTATAGTCGATATCGACGAATGGTATTTATTTTATGTCAACCATCAACATTAATTCTTTGTATATACACTGAAAATAATAATAAATTTTCATCTTATGGTCTTAAACTGTAAAGACGGCAGTGAACTTGCCTATTGCTTATAGCTAATTTTTATTGGACGGGGACAATAAAGGAAAAATCTCACATCATCTGCTAAGCAAACTGCGGTCTTTGCAGTCTAAAACTATAAAGTTAACAGTTCATTATTTTCAGTGACACGAGCAGATGACAGTCACGCACGGATCTGATAAAAATTTGATTATCATTTCAATATCGATTCAATTTCAGTAAAACTTCATCAAATTTTAAGTGAACTATATATATATTTTAGATGATCTTGATTCAATAGCCTTTTATTTCAAAGTTTTATCATTAAGGACTTTTTATAACTAAATAAAAACTATTCAAAATGGATTTAATAATTTTTAACTCCTATCACAGTAAAAGCAAGGGTTTCGGTTGTAGTTAAAATTATTATTACTTTGAAACATTTTTCTATAATAAGTATAGATAACTTACAAATCAAAATCCTGAAAAGCATGACTGTTTTTGCAGTGTGTCTTTGTTTTAACTATTACTAAAACTTCACATTATTCAATAACAAAATTTATTCTTTCCCACTCAAGTGATAAAAGGCATTTCAACATTGTATTTCGATAATTTCCTATGTAACCTAATTGGCGTCATTTTTGAATTACAAGAATTGTTATAACACAGCGTGAAAATAATGACAAAGCTTTGCACATCTTTACAGAGTACGTTTTAATGAATACATATATTACGCTTACTTATTTTTTATTTAGCTTTGAAAATTATACGCTTATGCATCACTAAACACCGATACAATATAAGCTTAAAAACTGCTGATTTTTTTGGCGTTTATCACATACTTATAAAAATGCACAAATTCAAGTTTAAATTATTCACACTAAATTATCAAATCAGAGATAAAGAATGAAAACAGTTTGGATGGTTTTCTTTTATGATGAATGGTTTCAGTTTTTGTGATATAAAGATATAAAAAACACGAAAAAAATATAAATTTGTGAAAAAGTCGACAATAAAGGGTTACTCTTTCTATTTATTATTTTATTACAAAAATAAGCGCTTTATTTTAAACTTATAACATATAAGTATAGATACTTATAACATATTTTGCAGTATTTTTTTAACTGTAAACTATATATTTATAAATGGAAACATTGAAAAATATATTGAATTTCATCTTGAACAAACCATTTTTTACGGTTTTTTCTCGAGTTAAGTATCAAAGTTAGTGATACTGAACTTAACAGAGTCAGCGACCATAAAAATTAATACATAATTTTAAATTAAAAAATTATAATTTTTATATTAGAAATCCTTTATAAAATGGGTTTTTTCATATAGGTATATATAACTTGCAAATTCTAGTCTATAAACGTCTTAACGATGCATACATTTTGCAACTAAGATATTTCTGTTAATTATACAAATTTATTTTATGGCTCACGCAATCTAATTTCATATCACTGATCTCAAACGAGTCATTTTATTTCGATGCTGTGTTCTTAATTACTTAGTATTATCAAATATCTTATGATTGGCATTTTAAATTGTACACTCAACGAATTAATTACATAAATAATAATAGAATATCTATTATTAAAGACAAAAAATACAAACCTCTAAACAGCTCAATGTTTGTAATCTTCACTTTCAATCTGAATGTATTTTCACTTCTTTTTTCATGATATTTTTTTTGAATTTTGAGTGTTTTTCACTGTCTTAAGAATGATAATCACCACTAAATTTTCTCTAAAAATGAAAATAAAAAAATTATTATTGATGTACGCATAGACAAATATTTAATAAAGGGTTACACAAATCAAAAGACAAATAATACTCTACACTATATCAAAACATCACAATATCTGATTAAATTATACTGAATTTAATAGTTGTCACAAAAAATGCTATTCAAAACATCTTTTTATCCTTCAAATATACTGGGAATAAATGTTCTCAGTTGTCAACTTTTTTATTAGTAAAAAATTTGATTTTTTTCTAGGAATTACAATTTTCAGTGAAGAAATAAAAATATATTTTGGGAAATGTACACACAGACACACACACACAATCTTAAAATTAAAGCACACTTTTAAAAACAATAATAATGAAAAAGAAAAAACACCTGCACTCAAGTAAACGTGAACGATACCGTTGAAAATGAATAAATTGTTGAAATTAATTTTATGTTATGGCCGCGAGTTTGACTCAAAGATTTTGCTTTCGGATCGAATAATTTTTGTGACCGACGATGACGATAGCTGAACGTCGGACGTTGGCGGATGACAGCCGATCTGTCGGCAAGCGTGGACTGGGGCGTCGGCAATAACGAGTCGAGACGTCCCGACGATGGTCGTTGCGGCGCTCACGCGCCGATTGGTCCGCGGCCACTTTTGAAGGCGGGATCAGGAGCCAACGCAGGAAAAACAAGAAAAATGCCTCACCGAGGATTTAACCTATAGCTGGCACGTTTGACGCGCGGTGTCGTCGAAAAGAAGAGATGGAGAGAGTCTCATAGCAGACAAGGAAAACAAGAGGCGTCGCGACGCCTGCGCCACAACCGCAGCCAGAGGCCGCCAACCAGGCAACCACGATCAACGCTTTTTTCCTACTGCTTGTCGGCTCAATTGTTGATCGTTACTACTCCAGCCAGCACTTAACCACCCTGCAATTTAACAGCTTTCATTTTTATTATTAATCTGGCCAATTATTCAATCAATATTTGTGCCGCAGTCAACATCATTACGCCACTATAAAAAAGTTGATCTTTCAAAAACTGAAATATATATGCCATTATATAGCATAAGTGAAATATAGCAGTGATAAGGAAACATAGAAATCAAAAAATAAGTTACAAAATAAAAAAAATATTACAAAAATAATAATTCCGTCAATCAACAAATTGCGTGGTAAATATTATTTGCTATGTCTGCATTGGTTTGTTTCGCCAAAGTGTATTTAATGGACTTAAAATACCCCTACTTTGTTAATGATTCAAAATGCAGGTTTTACTTTCATTGCGTCTCGAGATTCTGATTTTAGTTTATGCACTATAAAAAGTTGTCTGAAATTCATACTTTTTTGTCCCAGTTTTCCAGACTTTTTTTACGTCTTATCCAAAATAAATGAATTTGTTTTAAGTCATATCTTAACACTGAATTAAGTGTTAAAAAATATAACCATAAATGTAACAGCAAACATCAAAATGTTAAAGTAAATTTAAAAATGGGTTATTTTGAGTGCGAAATGTTCACTCATGCTGCACATACATCTAAATTCTTATTAAAACATGTTTTGCGTGTTTTTATCAACATGACCCGATATTTAAAATTACTTGTAAGTACGAAAATTGTCAAA